>JADKLZ010000728.1:30704009-30716898 GCA_021533235.1 Biomphalaria straminea
GCCTGCTGTTACTGGTTATGTCTTGTTCAGCCTGCTGTTACTGGTTAACTGATGTAACAGTATTGAATTATGTGTAGACCAGTCGTCAGAGATTCTCAGCCTGTCGGTCGATCAATGCAACGTGCGGCATGTTGTACAAGGTTTAGTCTCTTGACAGCCGACTCAGAACCTTTGTTACGTCAACAAGGTCGCAGGAACTACTTGATATGAAGACAATGAAGGACGCTTTGATCACGTTTGACAGCCCAGCTAATTAAAAATCGGAAGTTAAAACACTATTTATTTTTTGTGTTTAAAGCAAATTTTTTGTAAACTGGTCTCTGTAAACTGTTTCAGCCTTTTCCGCTCTTGTAACGTTTATTAGTGCTTGTCATCAATGTCACTTTTTATTTGAGTTGAAAATATAACGTCTATATGTTAATAAATATGTCAAGGTTTGAGACTCACTGTGACAGCTTGCGACGCTCCTTCATAAAAGAAGATTATTGTCCTTGTCCAAACCTACTGCAGGTCGGCAAGAGATGGCAACGGGCAGGGTTCGAACGTGGCACCATTAGGACGACAGTACGAAGCGCATATCACTTGACCAGTTAGCCCACCCTACGATTGGGCCAAAGATAAAATGATCAATGCTTGAATTGACCTCTCCCAACTTTTACTTATCAAAGAGACCTTACCCTGAGTTGTTGATCTCTACCTTTAATTTATGGTCTTATAGCCCAGCCTAACACTACTCGTGCATTTAGGTACTGTGTCGTTGAGCTGTAACCAGTATCTCACCTGGAGCATTTATCTGTAACCTATCGGTATCGTTGTTAGGTCGTACATGAGCTATCGAATTTTAAATCTTGATGATATTAATAAAGTTTGCCCCAAATATATGTATATAAATTAAAAGTTGAAAACAACTCTTACGCCTCCAATTTTGTTAGAAATAAAATGTCAAGAAATTGGTCATTTCAATGTCCACGGCAAATCATTTCAATGCCCATCACTAGTCACTGCAGTGTCCACCACATAAAATCTCATGCCCACCAAAAATCATTTATATGTCCACCACATATCATGTCAATGTCCACCACATATCATGTCAATGTCCATCGTTTATTTATTGTTCAACACACAGGGACTTGCATTAGAAATCCCTCTTTGTTTTTATTGTAATCATTTCTTGTTCTCTGCTTGTCCAGCAACTTTAAAAACAAACAACTTTTTTATTAAACAACTCAGTTGGTGTACCACTCAGTTCAATGCATCCCCAGCTGTCGAGCGAAATTCAACGTGTAAGCCATGCGACAATTATGTCAGTGTCTTAGCGATGTCATGTGAGCAATCAGAAACTAATCCAAGCTAATCGTTTGTCAACACGTTCATTCTTTGAGGTTCAACTTTCAGTGTGTCCAAGTTTTTAAATACCGAATTTTTTAATTGAACTAGATTAATGAATATAATTAATAAGAATTCTTTTTTTTTTATACAGACAGCACACATCTTCTGACCCGCTGTTTCTTAGCCTCGTACGTAGTTAAAAAAAATCTGATGTTAATATTTATGTATGTATGTATGTATGCTGCAACACCAGTTTTCAAAACTACTTTGCATATTTCTATCTCTGGACCAGCCGATAAAATACATTATTCACTAGTACGCTGTCCATGCGTTGATCCAGTCACGTGACTCGTAGATCAAGCGTTAAGTCGATCAGTTGTGGATCATTGTAACGTTGGCGACTGTGACGAAGGCGTCGGGGTTGCGACTGTGTAGTGCTTGCCACTGTATTTGTGCTTACCTCTGTAGAGATGCGTCTGTCTTTTGAACATCTTCAGTGTCTCGGGCGATGTTTGAGCTTCCTGTTCGTATTTCAGATCGGCGACACACAATACGAAGTACAGGTGAAAGTCCAGACTGTTTAACAATTGAAAGGAACTTCATTGTAGAATGGGTCACAGTCGTGGTGCTCAAAGATGTCGCCTCAAAGCCCTTATGCCAACTGAATAAATTAATGCATAAACTAATTAAACCCGCTATCCGCGAAGTCACTATATGTCGTGTTCAAAGGCCGTCATGTATAATACGTGGCCAAGCTAAATAAATACATTACACATAGGATGTTTCCATTTGGTTTTTGTTACACACTTGGGGCCCACATTTCATGACACGGGTAACTACGCTACTGAGTATGTGGGACTGTTACCTGTTACTTATCCCTTAGTCTGTGGACCGTTGGGGCACCAAGACTTGTAGATCGTCTTTTTCCATTCCTCTCTGCCCTTTGCAGTGGCGTAGCAAGGTATCCTTGGGCTCGGGTTCAAGAATATGTCGGTGGGCCCCCTACCCCAAGTAATTAGAATGTATAGTGTGACAGAACTATCGAGGAATCTGAATGTATGGGTATGTTAACCAAAAGACATTCCAATACTTTCTGCTTTATTCAGATTTTCCTTCTCATTTTTCAACATCCACAATGTAAACTGCGCTACAATTCTAATTTTCCCCTAATTGCTGCAGCTACCATACGATTTTTATCTTTGAGAAACACAAGCTGCTTTGGTACATCAAAACATCTTAATCTCATTGTTGTGAGAGCATCATTCCTTGATGACCACATTGTGGACAAAAATATTTGAGTATATTATATACTTTCCACTTCCTATTGGATTTAAGATGCGCCCATCTTGAGATTGCTGTGAGTGAAAAACACAAAGTTCTAGAGATCTGCAACGTCTTGAACACAGCTGAACGGAATCATTTAAAACCAAGTTTAAGTCATGGTTAGCATAATAAACATAATGCATGAGCGGCTTCTTTTGGTGAAGACCATTGTAGGTCCTATTATCCACTTCTATCGGAAGCACCATCATATCAATGTGATGAGGACTTCCGAGGACCCTGTTGTCCTAAATGAGTGTTTTACACTATTTCAAAGTATTTACTTCATTAGCTCGGACTCAAAAGTTTAAGATTCACAACTATTAAGACCCTTTTTTTCACTCTTAGCAATCCTTGGGCCTTAGACCTCTTACTTGGGCATTCCTGCCTCTTTTGTGGGCTTTTCTTTTACATATGTAATTTGTTATTTGTAAGTAATAATAGCAAAGACATACTTCATAGCTATTGAATCCCATCAGAGACAGGAAATGATACAGGATTACCTAATGACATATTAAAAAATTTGCTTTTTAAATTACAATAATACCAGATTAAATCTAATAAAAAATCAATATCACACATTATTTATACAGAAATAAAAGCAACATATTACGCTTTGAGAAAATTGAATAATTAACATTGTTTCAAAATTTTAATTCGTGAATTAGTGTCATTCGTAAGTTCTCGCCTGGGCCCCAACTAGTCAAGAGTCATGGACTCAAGTGCAATGAACCCCTTTGCGCTATTGTTTCTAGTCCACCGACTGTGGGCCCCAAATGGTCGTAGGCCCGGGTTCATTGAACCCCTTCGCGCCATGGATGCTACGCCACTGGCCCTTTGCCCTGTTTAGAACCTCTTTCAATGGTAGGCCCGTCCATTCTTTTAAAGCTTAAAGTAAGGCGTTTTTAGAGCATGCTGGGAATAGAAGAACCGCCGAGAATACTATCAACAATTTTTGCTGCCTATCTAAACTAGTTTTTGTAATAACAATTATTTTTTTAAATGCTAGTAATAGATCACTGTGACCCCGCCCCCTCTGCAATGTGTTTTTGTGTACAGAATGTCAAAAGTACAAAGAAATCTATAAGACAAGGCTTCCCATGATTTGAAGTGAGATGTAGGGCTAGTCATATTATTTACAGCATACCACGGTGACGTAGAACTGGCTAGATCATCTTATCCTTGGTCACTAGAAATTTAGGCCTATTTTTCAAAGTTGCTTTATCTTTGGCCAGATAAACCGAAACAAAATACTGACTGTGCTTTATTCAAGTCTGTGATTTATTGTGAGTCAGCATCCATCTGTTTGTCTAGTGCAGTCTCCAGGGGAACAGATGGAGTCGCACGTTGGAAATAAATTTTACTTTGAGAGTGACAATAGATTTGTGAATGAGAGACGATAGATTCGTGAATGTGTGACGCTGGCTGTTACAAATATACAATTCTAGACGTAAATCTAATGGCACGTATCGTGAATTTGTATTGAACACATTTACAGCCACTTCAGAAAGTTTATTACTTTGAATATTACAAACTTTAATCGTATCGTAAATAAGCAGAGTATAAAGATACAACATAAATCCGTTTAAATAATAAATCCACAGAGATAGTGTTGAAATGAAGCATAATAAAGGCCCCAAATTTTCAATGGTACCCAATTTTATACAATGCAATCTAAGAGTCTGTACCGCTGACTGACTGACTGATTGATCAAGAGATTCGCATGAAATATCGTTCACAGGTTCCTTTTATCTCCTAGGCGCTCACTCTAGATCTATATATTAAGTAAATTATTTCTTTTCCATTAGTTATTTCCGCGTCCATTTAGACGCAGTACAAATACAAATTTAAATAGCATCAAAAGATAGTCTATTTCTTTTTTCTTTTATTTTTCGAGTGAGAGAGAGAGACGTTACTTTGTAGCACTATTGTTTCTTAACATTAAAAAGAGCAAATAAATTATTACATTTAATAAAAGTAAATTGATATTTCCTTTTATTTGGAGAGCACACAAGGCAAACAATAATTTAGTGTGGGGAGCTGGAATGGGGCATTCAATAGGGATCTTCGGAAAAAGTCCTACGTACAATCTCAATTCATTACTCTATTCTCTGTTGTTTTTCGACCCTCACACCATCCCTAACTCCCCCCAACCACACACACACACTTTCGGCTCTTTTTTTTTTTTTTATTAAACTGACAAAATCTATTTTTTTTTACTCGTTTATTTTCGGCTCCCATGTTCTTTGATGAGCTATTTTTAGCTTTTCTTTAAGCCTTAAGTGAGTTATTTTGTTGAGATTGGCAACGTTGGCGCATTTGATCACCTAACAGTGAGCTACTTATGCTTATTTGAGACCCCCTTGAAACCCACAACTTAGAGACGAATGCGTTTAACCCTTATTTCAATTGCTTACCATCTCTGATAATATTATTTCAATGAATTACCAACTCAGATACATACATTTTAATGAATTACTATCTCAGATACATATTATTTCAATGGATTACCATCTCAGATACATATCAGTTTAATGAATTACCATCTCTGAAATACTTATCATTTCAATGGATTACCATCTCTGATACATATTATTTCAATGAATTACCATCTCAGATACATATCATTTTAATGGATTACCATCTCTGAATACTGATTCATATTTCAATGGAGTACGATTTCTGATGTATCTTATTATTATTATTATATAGTATTATGTGATCAAGTGTATAGTCACCGATTCCGGTCCACACAAGTCACTCATTTAACTTCTTTCTTTGATCAAGTATAAAGTCACCGATTCGGTCCACACAAATCACTCACTGAACTTCACTAGTAACCATACAGACCTAGCTTTTGTGCCCTGCGTGATCATGTGTATGCATTACTTTGTGCTTTGCAATAAATAAATTCATAAACAATCGATTTCTTAGCCATGTTCTGAAATCGTTTTATCTGCATTTTTTTTAACTTTTGTTTTATTTTTGTATTTGATATATTAGATGATTCCATAGAAAAATGCTCCACTAAATCTAGTTTAATAGTCTCTATTGCAACATAATGACTTTGGAGTTCCTTTAAAATTACGTAGGCCTATTAATGATTTACATTCCAACTTTATACAAATCTTTTTTTTTTTTAATATTTTTTTTTTTATTGTTTACAAATTGGTTTAAAATTAGTTTTATAATTATATAGAAACAAAACGTCAAATCTTTGAACATTTTGTTGCTACCGTCTATGATAGCCCCTTTTCCTTCATTTACCAGCTAAATGGCTAAAAAATATTTGTAATTGATATCGTTTTGAGGTCACTATATTTGAAAAAGTTGTCTCCCTTCATTAGTACATAGACTCTAGTTTAAAAACAAATTTGGTTCGGTAGAGGAGAATAGTAACTCGATAGCAAGATTTTACTGACCTTTTGAAAAACAGCAAACTTTTCCCATGTATGAATGTAGTCACATCTGGTGGTGATAACAATTTCATACAGAGACGTGTAGAGTACAAAGTAATTCTCGAGTCATTTGCCCGTTTAATATTGTCACGGTTCAGTATTTTTTTCTGATTGTATTTCACGTTCATGTAGCCTCCAGGTGTGTCATCCAACTGCCTTTCATTTCTCTCAACTTGTTTGTTTTACCAGAAGCTGTGCGGACGCTCCTCGCCCCCTGTGCCATACAGAGTAGCCAAAGCTCTGCACCCCGGTCTGTACAGGAACGTGGAGTTGGACATTGTCCAGGAACAGAAAAGAGGTGAGTGGACAGTTTCAGAACCTTAATGCGAACATTCTAATTGGGCTTGTATAGAGTGTCCAGTCAGGGGAAGATAATCAGTTCCATATTTGTATTCATTGCAGAGGCTCGCCATTTAAATCTTGATATAACAAAAGGATTATCCCCTGGAGACAAATGCCAGGTAAGTTCAATCAAGTTTGTGTGTGTCTCACTTTTAGAAGTGTTTGCTTTCTAATATTGTACGCAATGCTTTTCAAGCCTATTTTTACTTTGTGTCGAGTATGCTTTTTGTTTGTTTGTTTAAACAGTGTGTTGTGTCGAGTATGCTGTTTGTTTGTTTGTTTAAACAGTGTGTTGTGTCTAGTTTGCTGTTTGTTTGTTTGTTTAAACAGTGTGTTGTGTCTTGTTTGCTGTTTGTTTGTTTGTTTAAACAGTGTGTTGTGTCTAGTTTGCTTTTTGATTGTTTTCACAATCTCGTGTTATCCCAGACACCATTCTCCATTAGGCATTCTTACCAGTGAAGGACATAGAATTATCGCTTGCCGACATTTTATTTTAATGATAGGACAGAACATGCACTAGATGCGCTTTCCAATGACTTCATTCTTATGTGATGTCATAGAGATTGGGCTGTAATGATTGAATCCGTGTCTGGTGTCTTAGAGATTGGGCTGTAATGATTGAATCCGTGTCTGGTGTCTTAGAGATTGACCTGTAATGATTGAATCCGTGTCTGGTGTCTTAGAGATTGAGAAGTAATGACTGAAGACGTGCCTGGTGTCTTAGAGATTGAGCTGTAATGATTGAATCCGTGTCTGGTGTCTTAGAGATTGAGTTGTAATGACTAAAGACGTGTGACTCCTTGTTTGACGTGCGCCTGGTGACTGAGTGATAAGTCGCTTGGCTTTCGAACCGAGAGTTTCGGGTTCCAATCGCGGTAACTCCTGATGGGTAACGGACATTAGTTGGGGAAAGTAAAGCTGGTTGGTCGTTGTGCTGGACATATGACACCCTCGTTAACCGTTGTTAATTGAAACTGGTTAACTTTTACATAATTGACATAAAGATCGCAAGTCCTCATTTCGCTCTCTAAACGTATGTTTGTCCATTACGTCTTTCTGATGCTGTTTATTAATTCCCTCAGAAAAAAAAAAGGAACAAAACAGGTATTGACCTTCAAGCTTATTATTTACATTACATTGTACATGCATTATATAATAACTATAGTACATCTCTCTCTCTCTCTTATATATATATATATATATATATAAATATATTACAATCAGTCGCCAAGGGAAGCTATTAATGTAAACGTTAGTGACTTGACTATTATGTTAAACACAGTTACTTCCCCTGTTTTAAAGCAGGACTAGGGCCCTGTGTTGGTGTTGAACTAATTTAATTCTTCTATCTGGCTTGACATTCACAATGTAGCAGACGAAATAATGCGCCAGTTTATGAATTGAAATGCAACAAGCCACATTGCCATATTAATAAAGTAGAATGTTCATATCACGATGTCAGGTATCATACAATTTCATACTTAAGAAAATCACAATTTTGATTTCAACACCCACCACAAGAGTAACGTGTCTATCCAAGTCCAATACAACATTGACATCTATCAATAGCCAAAGCATGAAAGTACTGGAGCAGTTGACCGCTTTGAAATAGCTCACCTCCCAGCCATTCTTCGCCTCATTACCTATGTAAATATATTTGAAAACAACTCATAATATTAGCATAATTAGGGAGAGTTTATGATGAGATATGTTTGTACACTCTTTTAGATTCATTTTTGTGAGTAGTTCATCTCAAAACTAAACTACATACATTTGGTGTGCCTACGTCTGAATAAATGGACTTTAAATCACAATTAATGTATGATGTGTATTGTATTTGTTCCACTTGATAGTGCATTGTTAGTAAGTTTATTTATAGAACTCAGTTTTATAACAAGGCAATAATTTTGTCAACGAATTCTCTTGTGTGCTCTATAGATGTGCATGTTTTAGATTTCTTCAGATACTCTTATGTTTTTAGTTAACTGTCCATATGGTTGTGCGTTGTTGTTTTTTTAGATCCATAGATTCTTCCGTTGAATGAAAGCAGCTCTTGCTGTGGCATTGCATTCTTATCACACTAATCTGTTGTGTGCACAGGGCTTCTTTAAGCCTATATTTCGTCCCTTTAGGGTGGAGACTATCTTAATGATTCAATGTGTATTTCCCTTTCCTTTTATTCTGGAGTTAAAGTTAATTTTTTCCCTTCATCTGACTGGGTTTTCTTAAAATTTAAAAACTGGGTTATATGATAGGATAAATATCATTATACTGAAGAAATGTTGAAACAATGAAAGTTGTCTCTATTTGTCTCAAATCAATAAGTCTGGAGTAGAAAGGGAAAAATGCATTCGAAATACACGTACTCAGAAATAAAAGACCAGGTCAAATTCTGTGGCCATGAAGTCTGTTTTTTTTTCTTCAACTTGAAGTAGCACGCTCTAGACTTTATTTTCTGTGATTATCTTTGACTTTATAACGTCATTGGTAGAATGTTATATATAAAATATCGGGCTCTAGTTTGATGTGATGGCAATTTTTGTGTTTGAACTCTGGAATGTGACATTCGATCAGACTTTTAACAAGTGTAGTCTAATGTAGTTCTTGGGCTCATATAGCAACTTCCAATCGTATTTCAAGGTACACCGACTAGTCTCGAATCTTGTATTTCTTGTATCACGAACCTGTCGAGTTGTCTTGTGTGTCACGGCACGTGTCTGGACTGACCTCGGGAATGTCTTCACAAAAGGCATCTCTGCAAGTTTGACATAACTGGATCTAGCAATGATGTGTCACTGTTGATTCAGCAAACATTCTGGACATTCTGGGGAGGGGCTGGGTCCAAGCTTTTTATTATTTTGGCCACTGTTTTATTTTTATCTGAATGGTTGCTAGATGTGGATCTATGTCTTGTGTTATCTATACGACCAGCCGGCATTGTATTGGGGAAATGTTTGGACTGAGAGGATTGGTAAATATTGAACGAGGACTGGTCGAGGTGACATCTGAGAGTCTAAGCACGAAATAGTCCGATATTGTCTGCTTTCTTATCCGCTCTGAGCTCCACTTGACAAAACAAATAAATGACTGTATGAACTAGGAGACATAGTCCCAACATAGAGACGAGTCTAGGTTTGAACTGGTTCGTTCCGCTGAAGGTGGCTGAACTACCACAACACTGGCGAGCAGGTCAACAGAAGAACTGTTTGATGTCCGATCTTTTGGCGCACGTCCTGCTAGCACTAGATCAACAAGGCGGAGTCTTCCATCCGTTTGTATGATGTGGGTGTTGGTGGGGGCGGAGATAGCCAATGTTTTCTATTGACAGGGCGTGGTTTCCATTTTTTTTTTGGGGCGGGGGGGGGGGCTAGATATGTATTTGCTTTATTTTTTTTAAGAAAAGTAAATAGTCTCATGTATCATATTGCATAAATTATGATAATATAAGGTTGCATTTTACTTTAAATAGATTATGTCAACACTAGCCTATAAAAATATATTTGACATTCTTTTTTAATATTATCAACGATGTAATATTGGGACTAGAAGAAAGAGCCGTGAACGGTTGGGTTCAAAGAATGTCATGTGACTTCATTTCTTTTTAACATCATAGCGGAAACAACAGGAGCACTCTTCTGTCGGTTTGATCAGCAGACGTATTCTTACTGATTGGAAGATTTGAAAGTTTGAATTTCTGTTTATGTAACCAAAGCGCCCCCATGGAGGCCAATACAAGCGCTACAAAGACACTCTGAAGAGCTCCTTCAAGGAATGCGATATCGACATTCACTGCTGGGAAGCACTAGCTCTCGATCGCTTCTCATGGCGTGAAGCTGTGAGTCTTGGAGTCTCCAGATTTGAAGCAAGAGGGTGGCCTGGGCGAAAAGCCCCTAGATAAAAAAAAAAAAGAAGCATGCCTATCTGCAACTGAGCTAACCCACCCAAGCTACATATGTGGCCGGCTTTTTAAAGCAAGGATTGGACTTAACAGTCTTCGAGTCCATAGGAAATGAGAAATGTGCTCATCGTTGACCACGAAGGAGGAGCTATTAAAAATGTAACCAAGATGATGGGCTACTTCTTGAGCTCAGCGCGTGCTTTGATTGTGCGGAAATAGTTTCCAGTAGTGAAAGGGTGGAGGATGCTGGCTAGAAAATTAAAGTTTGTTATTAGTGTAATTGCAGTGGATTGAAAGACTTGTTTATACAAGTGTCAGTACAGTTAGTACAGATGACGTTAGGACCAGATGCGAATCGTACCACTACATCAATGTTATTTACACATATATTTGATTTGTCTACTCGCGTATAAGGCCTGTATATTTACTCTAAATCGAGCAATGCACTTGTTTCATTTTCCCACCCACCTTTCATTAACCCTAATAGGTGACAGAAGTCTTTAGAATTCCTGGGAACAGATAGATCGCTGTAGAGCTAAGCGTGTTTAGTTAGAATTTACAAAACACAATTATTGGGTACGTAGGTCAAGCAGTTACATTTTAATATTGCTCTAGATTAGTCTAGATGGTGGGTTAGGGTTAGGGTTAGGCCACATTGGGAAAACTCGAGTTCAACCGTTATTTCGATATGAAAATGTCTCAATGTTGTAAAATTAATTTTGGTTAGAATAATTTATGAATGAAAGTTTTCCAATTTATGAATGAAAGTTTTCCATGACGAAAACGGGAAAAACGCTGCTTACGTCACTAGGCTTACCGTAGTACAATGCAAACAAGAACGAGTTTTAAAGTATCAATGGACCTAATTAAACATTTGCGCACCATCTTATTGAAGATTGATTTATTATAGAACTATGGAAGGAAAGTAATGAAATTAAATGTACTGATGTATGATTAGTTATTGCGTTTAAAGTGCTTAATAAATTGTTTACACTTTAATTGCGTAGAGCGTGTAGATACCGTTTACTTTGTTATTTATTTGCTGGGGATCTCCAGCTGTCTCGTTCTGAGGCCGCATGCAACCAGGTGCTCTTCTATGTCAATTGTCAGCTAAGGCAAGTTGGCGCCTAAGCTGTTCTTTTAAGCATTTCGGTGTTACGCCGACCACTTTATTAGCTCACCAAAAATGTCTGAGATTCGTCTCTCATACAGAATACTGCTCTGTCAAGCGTAACTGTCGGACTAAAAGAATTCCCTCTATACAAAGGCCAAGCAAACATATTTAGCCCAACAGAACATTTGCTGCCGAGGTCAAACGCAGACGCGAAATGAAAAAAATCTTAATCGACCACCGGAGGACAATGGTTATGCTTGCCCTGGATGTGGCAAAATATGTAGGTCACATCTGGGGCTGCGTAGCCACGGGAAATACTGCATTTCTCATTAATCTTCGGATTTGATGTCAAGCCTTATTATAATTATTATTTTGCTGGTAAAATTATCACCATGTGTTCATGCTTCAGTGTCTAATGTCCCGTACCAAAACAAAGGAAATGGTGATTACACAGTTGCTCTACGCCTTACTTTCTCACACTGAACAAGATATCTAGCTAGCGGTCAACGAGTTTGCGTACGCTGCAGCCACTTTTGATTCAACTGTAAACCTCAGTAAAAAACTTGGGGTTAGGGAGTGGTGAAGAAAGGCCTAGGAGATATCTGAATGGAGGGATGTGTAAAAGCAGGCCATATTCTTCCATGGGCTGTAGCACCAGTAGCAGTAGTATATAACCTTTCTTAGTATAAATTATTTAACCGAGCAAGTCTCGGTCACCTGATATTATATATATATATATATATATACAAGAATTTCTCGCTTAAGAGTATAGGATATAGAAAAGCTTTAGAGTCATTATAGTTTGTTCACCAAATTTCAAGTTCAGCGATAGAGTCCTGCACCTGATCAAGACGTTTACATTAGACCAAAGAGATTTTCGATTTACAATTTATTTTCTCAGCCCGCCGAACCGTGGGAACTAATCCCCCTCCTGTTATTATTTGTTCCCTATCAATAGTTGGATAATATTGCTGCATGTTTTTAATAGTGGTGTTAAGATTTTGTGAGAGTATTGACAATTTAAGTCTGTAGAGTCTACAACTATGTTCCGTCTATTGTGTCCCTGATTCTTTTACTCAGTGAGATCTAGTTTTAAATCAATCTGCATGTTTTGGACGTAGGGAAGTAGACTTAATAACCTTGTATATAAAACTCCATAGCTTGTCCCTTTCCAAATCTAGCTTGATAACATTTTCTTTTTTTTTTAAAGACTATTATAGTGTTGATAACAAGATGGTCAGCGAAGTTTGGTCTCTCTTGACCAATTCAATAGAACTCTTTATGGATGTCGTAACTTTTGGATACATAAACAATCTGATGGTCAATAAATCCTACTCAAAGACGTCATGTTTCTCTTCATCATTCTTGTGATGAGATTGCGCCAGGAGGCCCATTGACTCCAGGAGGCCCATTGACTCCAGGAGGCCC
>JADKLZ010000728.1:30719617-30730816 GCA_021533235.1 Biomphalaria straminea
TCACAGTTAGATTGAGATGTCAAGGCCCAGTTAAATCAAGATTTCAAGGCCCAGTTATATCACGATGACATGTCCGAGTTAGATCAAGATGTCATGTCGCAGCTAGAGCTCACTAGATTCGGGAAAGTCTCCTTTCAAATATTTTCTGGACTCATCTGAGCACTTCGTCTTAACTAATTATAGAAGCAAGTTCAGTGGCGTAGCGTAGGGGGGAGGAGGGGGGGAGCTTTTCGAAATCCCCCCCCTCCCCCACTTAGGGGGGCCCCCAAACGGGTGAACGAAATTTGTTTGTAAATACATAAATTAATATATTTGATTGACAAATAGTGTCAAGTACTAGTACGTTTTAAAATATTTTTCCGAAAGAGAAAAGTTAAGTTAGTTTTACATTTAAAAAAGGAAAATCTTTAATAGATTTGTTGCCGATTTATTTTACTTTCAAAAGAGACCAAACGTACTTGAAGCAAAAACTAAGAATATTACTCTCTTTGTTGCCACGAACAGGGGAGTCCTTAGAAATGCGCCGGGCCCTGTGCGTGTGTCATGTGCGGGGCCCCGTAAGGATTAAATATATATACCGTACCACATCACGCTAACCGGCTTATCCGTCTCTAACGCTGTAACCAGGGCCGGTCTTAGGCCACTGCAACCTATGCGGTCGCAGTGGGCCCCGCGCTTTCATAGGCTTCGCGCTATTTCAAAATATAAACGAAAATCTCCCGCATTGACTAAAGCCTCATAAAAACTCATAAAAATCTCCAGATAAATTAGCAATATTGCCATTTGTTGATGTCATTCATTGCTGTAAACGCCAACCATACGCGCGATAAAGGAATAAAGGCATTGTCAGCTTTCATGTAATAATATGTAATAATCGGGAGAATTATTATTTGTATCGGAAGTCCCAATACTTTATTTACTTTTATGGTCATTGAAGTGTACATATGCTATAGGTTACAAGGCTCGTAAAGTTAATTTGATCGAAATTTTTAACTTAGCTAAGTATTAATAAAATTGAAAGTCGATTTTTTGTTCTTATAAAAAATCCTAAATTTCCCTTATTATCCTTGTTCCCACACAGACTAGGCCCCGCGCTATCAGTTTCGCACAGGGCCCCGCAATTGCTAGGACCGGCCCTGGCTGTAACAATAACAAGACAGTGTGTTCGCCTTAACGCTGTGGGCCTTCCGTATTTTTGTGACAAAAGATAGAACATTGCGTAGCCATTGTTGCCTTACTATTGTCCTAAATATACTGTATTGTAATTGTTCTGCATAAAGAAAATTCTTTCAACTTAAAAAAAAGTTTAAAAATTACTCCCATGACCATAGCCTATTGGGACGAAAACACAATAAGCAACCAATCCAAATATTTTATTTCGTATAGTAACATCGACATCCACTCGGATTTTATTAGAAAAATGTGTGGTGATCAAGTTTGTGACAATAAAATCTCCGATCGCGGGGCCCCCCTCAAGCGCGGGGCATGGGGCGACTGCCCCACTTGCCACCCTCTAAGGCCGCTACTAGCCAGGACTAAGACTGTATGATATACAGCGAATTCCAGTATGGCAGATCCAATAGTTATTCCTAATAATGCTAGAATTGTCCATTATTCGAGTTGACCAGGGTGGGGCTACAAAACAGCGTGATGCATTGGTTAAACCTATGATAACGCTATGATAACGCAGCCACAATGTCTGGCCTGCGGATACGTCTGTTAGGCATAAATCCGAAAGCAATATTTCTTAACTGTGATAATCAGTTTCTCAACCTGGCAGCTTTTCATTCTGCTGAGACAGATCAAACAATTGTCACCTTTTTTGGAACTGTACATGAATTGTTCAACTTTTTTTTTCCAAATTAACCCCCAGATATCCATCCTTTTGAAGTTATTATCACATCCTTACTTTTAAAGTTCTTAAGACTGATATCTACTAGAAACTTTAATAATTCGACCACTTCTGGTTGTCTTGATTGGCACAAAAGGTTCTCTAGACGCTGGTCTCTGTTTCGTTTGTTCTAACAGTTTACTGTTCGTCTGTACTGCCTTCGTCGGTATAATAGTACCCAGAGATATCTTCATCGAAACTCTTGTTCAAAATGCGTTGATTTTTCTGTTTGTTTTCCCATCGTTTTTTTATGATGTAAGATCTGGGTGAGGAATGTTTTTTTTTATGACAACTGCTTTCTACCAAGTTTTTTCCTAGACGAACTCTCGCTTTCTCTCCGACAGAGTAATCTTTAGGTAGTTTTGCATTTGCATCGTATTTCAATTTGCTTTTCATCTGTCGTTCGTTGAGTAATGTCTTTGCATTTTCGGTTACCGATGGTTTCAATAGTTTGGGATCAGTTGGAATGTTGTCCCTGAGTCTTCTACTCATCAGCATTTGTGATTCTAATCGGAGTATTTGTATACTCGAGCATAGCAATATATAGGTTCTATGTGGAATTATATTTCTTTTGCTTTCGCACAAAATATAAACAATAAATATATTGAAACCCATTCAAGCTTTCTGCAAAATGATGAGAAACGGATGAAGATGATCACCCAATCCAACGAAAAAGCAAAAGAAGGTAGTGAATAATATGGATTCCCTGTAATCAAACCAACCAGAAGAAAGAAAAGACTTTATAGGAAGTTGAGTTATAATGTAGGACTGTCAATAAAACTGCAATTCAAAAGTTTGCGACAGAAGTGCTGGACAGATTTCATATGGGGATGAAGGATAGATTACAAAGGCTGGAAAACAATGGATACCTTTGGGTTTCTTCTTGAACCAAGACACCTGTTGGATGATGACACGCTTATGAAAAACTATGTTACTTTTTCCTGTTTGTATGATGAAATAAATGGCAAATCGCTTGTTCAATGATGTAAGTGATGTGCGAGCAGTTTTCATCAACAAAACAGTAATACAATCCACAATAGACATATTGCGGGAACAGGCTTCATATGGTAATTACGTGTGCTCAAACCTTGCAACCTCCTCCGAATACCGCTAACTCAGGCCACTTCCGTTGCGTCATTCTCAAAGCTCAAGTTCATCAAAAACTATCACAAGAGCACAATGACACAAAAAAGGCTTATCATGGCTTTAATATCAGTGAAGTCTTAAATGCTATAAAGTATAGATTTTTAGGTGATGTTATACATGTCTTTGCTGCATAGAATGCACGAAGTGAAGCGATATGAATTGAGATTTGTCACTAGTGCATTATTTAGCTAATAAACAACGGCATTAATCATTAAAAGAGTCTTAATAATGTGAAAATGCAAGGGGCCCGCAAAGAGGTCGATCCCCCCCGGGCCCCCGAACCCCTAGCTACGCCCCTGAGCAAGTTTTACTTCGATGCAGTTATACATGATAAGCATTACTTTATATTTTGCCTTAAACTAAACATCAGTAGTTTGTAGATTGACTTTATTCTGATATTTCGACCTCACATTGACTTTAGTGGAAAAGAAAAGATGTCGATATGTATAGACACTCACGCAGATCTGTAGATACAGACATGGTTGCCTGGTCGTGCGGTATGCGCGATTGTCGTTTGGACTTCTCTATGGTTATCGGTTTATACCCAGCCCGCTGCCACGTCCAGTCGTCCTGCGGGAGGTTTAAACTAGGAAGTAAATTATATTTAACTCTGAAGGACATTTTACAAACAAAAACACAAGTAGATGTGTAGATTCAGACACACGCGCAGATGTGTAGATTCAGCTACACACGTAGAAATGTAGATTCAGATACACACGTAGAAATGTAGATTCAGACACACTCATATTGAGATGACACACACATTTTTTATTGTTCACTTGTTCTGTATCTATCAGGCTTTAAACTATCACCATTCTGACATGTCCGTCTCTTTGTCTTGTGTCACCTCGCTCTGCTAGACACTGACAGTCTACGTTCAACAGCTTGTGCTGTTGAAAGCATGTGACGGGGTGTCTGCGCTGTACGTTAGCGCCACGAGGCATTCAAGACATGAACGCAACCATTCAATTCGCTACATTTCTCTTTGGTTGCTTTAAGTTTTGCGTAAACCATGATAATAACTTATGCACTATTTTGTAGATCGAAATGATAATAATTTATGCGAAATGATAATTTGATAAGGTGCATGTCCTACAGTATGAAAGTGCAGTATATAACGTAGCAAAAGAGACCCAGCTGTGACCCAGATAATATGCCTCATATTAAGCTGCTCTGTTTGCTGGGTGTTGGTTAAATTACCTCTTCAGCGTCTTTCTTGCTCGCTAACCTTAATCTGAAATAAAAAATAAAAAAAATTGATTAATTAAAAAAATATACTGCTGCAGGGGTGGCATTTTTTTTCTTCTTCGATAATTTCTTTTTTTTTTTTCGTTTATTTGTACCAACGCATAATTTTTCGACTCAGAGCCGGACACAACAGAATGAGACAACATATGTTCCGGAAGCTTAAGGTCGGCACGAGTGAAACTTGCCCTTGTGAAGCATCACCAGAGAATGCTGACCATGACCTTCAAAGCTGCATATTATATCAAGAGGTCCGAACAATACTCTGGCTCCAAAAGCCTCTTATAGAACAAAAACTATACGGAGAACTGCCTGATCTGGAAACCACTGCGCGGTTATCTTAGATATAGGGCTACTGGTCTGAACCCTCCAAAATGTAAAATGACATGTCACAAAATATAGTTCGTCCATCGTGGTTCGATGATGACCCCTTTGTCATCCAGGGGGGGCTGAGGGCTTTGAACTGGGGTTTTGTGTCTCCTCGTGTGGCTGGTGAGACCAATGTGAGCCCGGAATGTTCGGCTGCACATTGGGCAGGTTATTCCAGCTGTCATTGGCCTTGCTTTCTTTCTCTGGCGATTTTCTTTACAAAGCAATGTAAGGAGGATGACAGCTCGATAAATCCCTAGCTTTGTATTTGTGGTGATACCACGTCTGTTCCAGACGTTTTCAGACAATCTGCCATAGGATGCACTTGACTTGGCGATACGCAGGTCAATTTCGTTATCTATATAAGATATGTGAATCTGTCCACTGCGTTTATATCATGTCCATTTATCTTGATGCTTGGATCCGAGTAGGCTTTCCCTGGAGCGTGCAAATATAAGACTGCAGTCTTTTTTTTTGTGTTAATGGTAAGGTCACAATATAGTCAGTGTGACTGTTCATTTCTTTCTCTTCAAATTTTTTCTCGACTCTCAGTCATGGAAAAGTGTTGTGTTAGTGAACATAGGTAAACAAAAAGAGAAATCATAAAGTCTCACTATATTCCGATGTAGACTCACGCAGTCTCACTACATTGTAACATAAATAAATAAATAAACTGTCATATTAGAGCATGGAATGGGTTGCCTGAGTTTTTTTGAAGCAAGGTCTGTGTTATTTAAGGTAAGATAAAGCTGTACAGTCTGACTACATTTATGGCTGCCTGGTCCTGCGGTTTGAGCGCGGAACTGTCGTTTGGATTTATCGATGGTCCCGGGTTCAAACCTTCCCGCTCCCATCCCCCGTCGTCCTGCGGGAAATTTGGACTAGGAAGTAAACTATCTTTAACTTTGAAGGAACATCCGAAACAAATAAAACATTTTACAAACATTCAAAGCAAAACAGACTACTAAACACGAATTCGATTTTTTTAGACAATTGTCACGGATAGAAAAATGTATGACCATATGATGGTTAAACTTTCTTTTTTTTTTAACATTTATAATCCTTTTAACTTCTTAAAGCTTTAGGTTGTTAAAGGAGTTGTATATTTTCTGCAACATAAGCTGCACTAAACCTTTCCTTCATTCTAGCCATATTTTTGTAGCTTATGGTCTGTATTGATCTGTTTAGAGTAGGTTTAGTAATAATGTCCTTGTATCAGTCTTTTAAATCATTCCTGCTTCTTTTTTATCGCACTCACTCTTAAAGTGTCTTCGCGCCATGTTGTCTTTGCGCCATGTTGTCTCATCCTAAAACAAAAGGAACATTTGCTTCTTGGTTTCAATATTGGCAGATCACGTGCTGAGATTTGTGTCGGACAGACTTCATAGCGTCATCTAGTGGTACGGAATTGAAGTTCTAGTTGAATTCAGTCTGCGAGGAGTCTAAATATTATACAAGTTTCCATCACATTGACATGGTAATTGATATAGATATTGTTATTGGGAACCCTTGATTGTATATCTCAGAGGGTTTAATTGCATCTATTGCACTGTGTCTAAGATGTACTATACTGTGACTATACCTCACGGCTTACTTTAAAGAATACTTTAGTTTTTAACTTAACCCCAACAGTTCGTTCTGTAATCAGTCTGACAGCTTAGAAATATTTCGTTTCCTCAAAGTTTCCAATTATATTTTGAAATTACATTTTTCGTTTCCTCTCACTCCCCCCTCCCCTTATTTTCTCCTCCCACCTCCCACACGTAAATAGCTGTACAGTTCCTCTGGGAGATCATTACAAAAGTTGAACCGAACTGCTTTTGTGTTCGTTTCGCTGAACTTTCTGATGTTGTTTTCATGAGTTAATGGAATCTGAAAATATTTGTCAATATTGAATGTATAGCCTGGCGCCCCACGTGTCTTGGCACTCCAGTATATCTTGGCGCCCTTTGTTCCAGACCCGTGGATTGACGAGCTCGTGAAATGTTGATTTGGCTCAATAGAATGAAATATTGAGCAAGCTGCTTAACGAAATGACATTGCCACATAAACTTGAACTACATAACAAGAAGAACTGGAATGAGGCTTTTTTAATGTAATCTCGCTGGTCTAAGATTCATTTACGGAAAGACCGTCTTTTCTTATTATATATGTAACCTTTCGTTTCGGAAAAAGAAATAGTTTGTGTAAACTAAACTCTGTTAAAGTGCATCAAAATTTTTTTTGCGTGAAATTTTGACCTTGACATTGGTTGTGTCGTAGATTGTATTCACGCTCCCATATGGATCTAGTTCCCGATGTAATAACAAGTATAACATGTGCTGCGCTACAGAGGATCCTAACATTAAACTTAGTTCATAGGTCGCACAGGGCGACAAGTTCTTTCCATAGAGATAGCTCATAGAGACTTGTACAGCCTCTTCCAACTGGTGCCAAGGGTTTTTAGGCAATCGTCGAAATTAGAGATAATTTGGACCATATCCCACAGCATTTCAACGCCCCCAAAAAAACTTGTCACTTGGAATGTATACGAACATACAAGGCGCATGCTCGCTGTTGTATGTAATAAACCTTTAAAGATAAACTCGATAGAAAGGAGGCAGCAACAAGTGTGTTTGTTTTGCCTATCTAGGAGGTTACTTCAGATTTGAAAATTATAACATCCTACCCCCAAACTCCCGTAAGACATTGAGGGATGGCAGAGGGCGGATTCGAACCCGGCAGCACTGAGACAAAATTCTAGAACACATACTAAGCGGCCATGCAGCCATCGAATCGAATTTTGTTTGCTGATGCTAAGGGTAAAAATGGAGAAACATGAAAATAAAGAAAAATTCTGGTTCTTTACTCTAATGCAAGTAGTCCAACTGATTGTGTTTCAATATCACAGCTCTTCTTATAAATAGGTGGAATTGTGTTATCAATATTTGTGGCATACTATTGATTACTTTTTTTTTGCCAATGTTTGAGATTCCCTGATTCCATAACTCTACTACTGAATATTAAGTCAAGATATGTTAGAAACCTTCAGTGTTTAAAATCCTGTCTCGTGCTCTATTCGACTGGCATGCTTTATTTGCAGAGTCTCATATTTCTTTTATCCAAAGATTAACAGCCATATTGGGTTCAGGCAGAACCAGGTCACACTTGGGTGGTCAGTCGAGCCCATACAGTTTTGTCAGGGCAGCAGGTCAGTCAGCCGTGACATTGACTGCTTTCGACATGCGATTGTCTCATGCCCACAATGAAATCCAAACGAAATTCGCAAAGTGTGAAAAAAAAAAATTTAAACATTAGGACCTTCAAACAGCTTGTTTGCATTTCTTTTTAATTAGTATGGAGGAAAAAAAAGGAAATCTTTGTTAAAAAACAAACAAAGTACTCTCTCTCTCTATCTCTCTCTCTCTCTTTATTTCCCCCTCTCTTTCCTCTCTTTTTCTTCTCTCTCTCTCTCTCTCGTCTCTTAGTCACTAACAAGCTGAAACGTACAAACTGTTTATTAGTTGTTGTTGTTGTTGTTGTTGTTTTTATTTAAATTTAGTTCTTTCTATGCTACAATAGTCAAATGTGCTTTACAGCTAGCGCGTTAACTTGTTTTATTGTAACCACACGATGTGGTTAGGGAGGAGGTCGTCGTCTAGTTAAACCCACATGTGGATCTGGTTGGTGGAGTCAGTATTTGCGAGGACAATTAGACGCACACACGCACACAATCAGGTCTCTTAGTAATATGTACAAATGATATAACTAAAGGTATTGCCTATTACCTATCCCTTAGTCTGGTGGACCGTTGGGGCACCAAGCAAGATCTGAAGACCGTCCTTCTCCATTCCTTTCTATCTTTTGCCCTGATTAGAACTTCTTTCATTGGTAGGCCTGTCCATTCTTTTATGTTGTCTTCCCATCGCTTTCTCTGTCTGCCTCTTCTTCTTGAAACACAAGGTTATAACCTGTTTTAAAGTGACTGATTCAAATCATAATGGATGGTAGATTTATTGACCACTTCATATTCTGTCCTACACTGCACCGTTGTATTCCTTATTTTCCATTTGTGGATTGACCATCATTAGCTCCTCGGACTAGACCATCATTAGCTCCTGGGACTAGACCACCATTAGCTCCTGGGACTAGACGGAGATGTGGATACGTGTCGGCTTACTCTACTGTAGTAGGACGGAGTTCAGACACACAACACACACACAATGTACATGTATGATACACATTTTTATTTCAATGGTTTTAATACTGCTGTGTCTCTCTCGTTCGTGGACACATTTTGTGATAGATGGCAAAGTTCACTTTATACAAAGTTTATATATGTCTGGTAAAAAGTTTGAAAACTTTATGTCTCCTATCCTCGGATCAAGTTGTAGGCGGAATGTCTATCTCATGTATCTACTGTTCACAGCGATACTTCATCCAGTCCTACTAAAAGTCCTATTTATTGAGTCGTTGAGATAATGATGATGTCATCAAAGCAACTATTTTATAAAACATTACAGCAATAATCCGTAGGATAGTACCGAGAAGGTCACTAAACGATAGCTTAACTCTAAAATAAGTTGTTTGACTAAGCAAGTGTTTCTTGCTCCGAGGGCATTTGGATGGCAAGAGAACATTCAAAACTTTATACAAACACATGCAAACCAGTTTTTTTATATAAATATTATTTTATATGAAACATCGTGAATAACGTCTTTTCCCCACCCATACTGTAATTAGATTTATTTGAACGTTATATGTAGAGTAGTGTGCCACTGAAGTGAACTACAGATCTATTACATGATATATGAACATAATTAGCTCATAAAATCATTTATTTGCACAACTGTTGTCTGCACTTGACGTGGAGGTGGAGGGCGTGTCACTCAATTCACAAGCGGTGGCTTAATATCATACCCCCCACAGGCCTACTGTTAACGAGGGTGTCATACAGATAGCACAACGACCAACTTTCCCCAACTAAAGTCAGGGAACCCATTAGAGAGCTGGTTGATTCAGGGGGTTAAACATTTCAGTCTTCACCGAGATTCGAACCCTGGCGTCCTACCCCTCTGCCACCGCGCCCCCTCATACCGATCAGACTTGATGTCATTGTATTGACCTATGACCTTTATTTTGATCCCAGTTTTCGGAACCCGTCTTGAAGTGACCATTCTTCCAGTCATCACATTTTGGTCAATATCTTGAAGCTATCACATTGACTCAAATTTCTTGCATTTAATTTTTTTTTATTTTTTGGATGGCCTTCAGAATACCAACTTAAGGACTTGCCATTCACCATTTAGGCGAGTAAAGGTTAAGATTCATTTTGTTTTGGTTTGGGTTAGGTTTGATCTGGAGACAATAAAGTCATTTTGAAAACCAAAAATTAGATATGAACTAAAAACTTTATATGTTCGCGTCTTTTTTTAATAATGTCGTAGTTTTGGACTTCGTTGTTTGGGTTAGCGACAGCGACGACTAAGACGGATTCCTTTCGTTACCAGATGACATGTTTTAAATCGTCAACACTCTTGATTATCTCATTTCATTGTTGGCCTTTCGCCTGTGTTCAGTCAATTAGTTGGAATTGGTTGTTACCTCGGCCTGTGTTGTTTTACTTAGTTGGAATTGGTTGTTACCTTGGCCTGTGTTGTGTTACTTAGTTGGAGTTGGTTGTTACCTCGGCCTGTGTTGTGTTACTTAGTTGGAGTTGGTTGTTACCTCGGCCTGTGTTGTGTAACTTAGTTGGAGTTGGTTGTTACCCCAGTCAAAACGTTCTCCTAATGATCCACCGAACAGGGGGGGGGCGCAACATCTCATGGTTATCACTACATGTTTCATACTTGATATCTATCTACGGACTCGAAGACTTAGTATTAAAATTTAAATTTTAGTTCTGAAAGAGAGGGTGAAGTTAACAAAAAAATGCGATGCTTACTTCCCCTGCCTTAAGACTTAAAATGTTTCTTCCACATCAATGCTTCCTTTAACAGTTGTTGGGGGGTTTTTTTAGCACATGAGTGCATAGAAGTCGTAGTCAGAATAGTAGCATTGGTTTAATGCAAAAAAAAAAACATTACAGGCCCTACCAGAGAAGTAGAATGGCTGTCTTCTAGCTGACTAGTTCTTGCTTTTACAGCAACTCTATTTACCCGTTTAAATAATGGTCTAGAAGAGGTGATTCAGATGGAATACTAAACCTGATTCACTTTTCGTTTGTAATACCTGCTTAAAACATAAAGTAGTAATACATCAAACACTCAACTATAATTTGAAAAGGCAAAAAAAAAGTAATAAATTACCCAGAAAGACGAGGCACAATTCTTGTTGTATATGCTAGGACTAATTCTACAAGTGCTCCTTCTTCCGTGGTGCCATTTGAGCACGAACGGATTGCCTGAATCAACCAATGGCTTGTGAGAGTTTAAGTCCCTTAAATGCATGACTAGAATATCACGAGGACACGCGTTGGGCGTAATTATCTTCTCTTTGAAGGAACGTCTGGAAATAATAATATAACTAGTGATCTATATATACCTGGTTAACTAGTGATCTATATATAC
>JADKLZ010000728.1:30738754-30754141 GCA_021533235.1 Biomphalaria straminea
ATGCCATGCCTATAGACTTAGAATCTAGAAATAGTAATAGAGATCTAGACCTAGTCATTGCACTGCACTTTTTAATCTTTAACCTAAATCTAAAATAAAATCAATAATCTAGATCAGATCTAGACTCTACTCTAAAATTTCATTCTAAATCGACTAAGTCTTTTAGTCTAAGTGAGTAGTGAGTGTTACCGTGGATTGCTACAATAGGACTAACGTAGACCAAGATCTAGAATGTAGACTAGTAGAACTAGATTTTCTAGATAACTAGAGAATTTCAAGCTATCTTTAATAATCTTGGACGGTAGCTAGGAATATATCTACTGTATAATAAGTATTACAAGTAGATCTAGATTATTCTAGATCTTGTCTGTTATATGATATAGATCTAAATCTAGATTCTTAGATCTAGAGGTCTATATACATCTAGATCCATATTCTAGATCTAGATTAGCTAAAATACGATGTTTATAATCAATAGCGCTTCGATATTTTTGATTAAAATTAATACGGGAATTTTTATTTTTTTTTTGCATTCGACTTTTTTATAATGAAAATAAAGTCACGTTGGTGACTGAATGATATCAAACAGCCTCTCGCAATCGCTCTTGCGTGGTACCAACTCCCTTCTCCCACCACTCCCGCGTTCTTCATTTGTAGACTAGGTTTAATTGCTTGATTCCAATCAACGTAGATCTAGATCTGGGATCAATGTGTCCACCCCACCTTTTCTGTTGTTTTTTTTCCCCCACAGGACGGCTTAGCGTGTGACCTCTAGGTCAAAGTTGCCGCTTAGCGTGACCTCCGTGGCCGCTCGTAAGCTAGTTTAGAGAGGAAAAAAAAAAGGTACGAAATGCGTAACGCGACGGGTTGAATTCGTATTTGCGTACTCGCGGTCATTTTTGGGCGATTTTGCGTAACAAATACGCATTTTGCGTAACGGTAGGCAGGTATGGTAACATATGTCTAAAAAAAAATACTTAATCTTTTAGACCATTTAAAAAAATGCATCTGAATTATAGTTTAAAAAAGAACTAATGGCATTTTTGTGAAGAAAAGAATTATTCACTGTGTTTGAAACTCTAATGAAAATGATTCCTAATTACCATTTGGTCTGCAGAGCTAACCATAAGGTTATTAATATTCAATATACAGTTAGAGAAAGACAATCCAGTCTATTGAAGTCTACCCTATTTTATATATTATAACATTGTGAATGATATGTCAGGATACGTAAGAAATGTTTACCTTGCTGAATGACCACATTGTCCAAACGTAACTTCATCTCTGCTCTCTCCACAATTCTTTCCTCCACTGTGTTGTCCGTAATAAATCTAAACACATGGACCTGTTTCATCTGACCAATACGATGAGCACGGTCCTGGAAACAAATCACAGTCAAACAAATTCAGAGCTATGTTTCTAGAGATAAGTGGGAAGAATATACTTTGTATTTAAAAAGAGAAATTTCAGGTCATGGATGTATTTGTAGACTAAGATAATGGTTAAGGCTATGAGTAAACACAATGTTTATTGTTTGATGTTACCATGGCTTGTAAATCCACTTGAGGGTTCCAGTCTGAGTCAAAAAGTAAGACAATATCAGCAGTGGCCAGATTGATGCCCAGTCCTCCAGCTCTAGTACTCAACATGAAAACAAACTTGGTACTATTTGGATGGTTGAAGTCCATGATGGATTTCTGGTAAGAACAAAGCATCACAATTACACATTACAACCCAGGAGAGGGGGGGTGGGTGACCTATTGATACATTAAAAAGACTTAGATCCACTCCATAAACTATATTTATGTACATAAACTTTAAAATAGCTATACTTTCTACCCCATTTAAATAATGCCTTAATGTTACTATGCTCCTTTCACTATTGCTACATCAATTTTACTTTTATTATACACCTACACTTGGAATATATTTCATTGCATAGAAAGAGAGTATGCTTCTAAAAAGAAAAAAATATCCTTACTTGTCGTTCTTCATGAGGTGTTTGGCCATCCAAACGACAATACTCATAACATTTCCAAAAACAATAGTCTTCAAGGATATCCAACATTCGAGTCATTTGGCTGAAGATCAAAACTCTAGAGCCTACAATGAAAACACATTTGAATGAGATCATGTAAACCTGATTATTCTAAAGGCTTTTTCATGTGTATTTTTAAGGGCAGAAATTTATAGCTTCCCTTAAATGTTACAATTTTTTTTTTTTATTTTCTTTTTTTAAATTAGACCTCAGCACAGAATGTTAATATCAGTGAGTGACTTTAAAATTGTGTTCATCAAAACCATTCTAAACAAAGTAAATACAAAGTAGAAACCAACGAATGATAGACATAACAAATTGAAAAAAAAAAACTATCACCAAAAATTCAGTGTTGTGTATGGAAATCTAATATACTAGAGTTGAGATTATATGAATGTTTATTAGTTGCTGTTTTTGTACTTAAGAAAAATATTACAGTATCTTTTTTTCAGTATTTAATCTTTAGTCATAGTACACCATTCTTACCTTGTTCTTTGAGTCTGGGTAGAAGTTTATCTAAAATAACCATTTTCCCACAATTATCCACCAAATGTTGATCTGTAGTGTATGGGGGACCTAAGCAGAGAAACATAAACATTTTTTTCAATAACTATTTGATTTAAGTGTGACTATTTCATTTAGGTGCTAATGTTTGAATCAGGTTCTCACCTGGCTCCATGCCATCAAACAAGTAAGGATGGTTACAACATTTTCTCAGTTGCATCAAAATATTCAGTAGTCTCATCTTGTCAGAACGACCTGCCCCATTCACTATGTCGATATCCTTCATTAAAATCTTGGTGTACCTAAAGAACAGTTTTAAAAAACAAAATAGTTTTAGAGCTCAGCCTGTTTGTGTCTATCAAATATGAACATTGGGTTAGTAAAAACCATACCAGAGCTGACCGGATGAAGCCAATGTAAACGTAAAAATAATATTCAAATTAACTTAAGTGAATAAATGAAATTCAAAAGTTACTGAGTACATAGAAACTACAAGTGTGTTATAATACAAGAATGAACTGATACAATTGAGTTATCAATGAGTGGACAAAGTATGTGTATTACAAGATTTGGCAAAGTGTGCTAGTGAATACTGTCGAAATAAAAAAACTGTCTAAAAAGTGGACAGACAATAAGAAACAAACTTACAATTCTCTTTGCATTTTACTTAGTCCAATGAAAACTTTGGTTTCCTTTTTAGGAAGAAGTTTCTTCTCCACATCAGACTTGATACGTCTTAACAAAAATGGACGCAGGACCTGACAATCAAACAGAATAAATCATTATAGCTTCATAAAATAATGAGAAGACATTGATGTCAATATCAGAACAAAAAGAGTTTCTCTTAAGATGAAAAGTAGCAAGGTACTAAAAAAAAACTATGGACACTTACAGCATGTAACCTCTCCACCAATTCTTGATCTCCAAAACATTTGTTGGCAGTGAACCAAGCATCAAAATCCTGAAATACAAGCATTGATATAGGTTGACCATTGATCAAACAAGCAATGAGAACACACATAAAGACATTAAAAGTATGACTGACCTCTGAGTTATTAAAGACATCAGGAAGCAGAAAGTTCAACAGCGCCCACAGCTCATGAAGATTGTTTTGTAGGGGTGTTCCTGTCAACAACAATCTATTGGTGGATTTAAATTCTCTGACTATTTCTGAAAGCTGAAGTGAATAAATGGTCAATATTATGAAATATTTAGCCATTCAATGACAGAAATATACATACCATGTAAAACATACTAAGCTTAGACTTACTTTTGACTTTTCATTTTTAATTCTGTGAGCTTCATCAATGACGATGTATCTCCAGTTGAACTTTTTCATGACCGATTTCTCTCTGATACACATCTCATAGGAAGTGATACACACATCCCATTCCCCAGGTACTAGAACATCTCGGATAAAAGCAGCCTGACAACATATTGGAGACAATATACCCATAGAATCTCAGACTTCAAATGACTACACATAATAACAGTATGGCTATTTGGAATAGTACTCTACTTACTCTTTTTTCCTGGTCACCTATTAAACAAACTGCTCTAAGTGAAGGAACCCAGCGCTGAACTTCAGCCTCCCAGTTGGCCAATGTAGATTTAGGACAAATGACCAAATGAGGGGAAGGAATGTTGCGGTAATGTTTCATGTAGCCCAACAGAGAAATGGTCTGTAATGTTTTGCCGAGACCCTAAGGTACAAAAAAAAAGATGAATACAACAACAATGATATTACATAGATAAAACTAAACAGCTAATAAAACTAGAGCATTACAAAAAGAAAAGCAATAACTTATATTATCACATATTTTCAAAATAAAAATACAATATCTTAAACAACAGAACAAAGTCTCTGTACTTGCCACTTAAATCTCACTAGCAAATCTTAATATGGCTGTCTAAGGTGTTCTGTCAACAGCCTTGAGGCTCATAAGTAAACCACAATTAAATGGACCATCAGTAACTTATAAATGAAAAATCTACAAAAACAAATGCTCAACACACTCCCTTACCATTTCATCAGCTAGAATACCATTGATACCATTCTCATAAAGGGAGATCATCCAATTCAAACCTCTAATTTGATAGTCTCTCATTTCTCCACCCTTTACATCTGATAAGAACATCAAAACAGTACAAAAGTTTAAGGTGAGTAAAAATACAAATTGTAGTGATTTGTATATAAAAATAAATGGTAACACTTGCTTATGATAAAAATACAACTATTACTCACAGGATGGGCTAGCTTCAAATCTCAAAAGTACATTTCCAGATTTCTTAGCTTCTGTTAAAAGTTCCTCATCTTCTTCCTCTTCTGTCCTTCTATGACGGTGACTGCACACAGAAATATCCATTAGAACAGAATTTATGCATACCACTTTTAAGTTTAAAAAAAGGTCTTTAAACAATACATTATGAGCACTGGAATCTAAGTAACAGTCATAAACTGGTTTTAACTTAACAAAAAAAAAAAAAAAAAAAAAAGAAAGAAATAAACGTACTCTCCTGCTGCCACCAGCTTAGATTTCTCATCACTTTTGTGAAGTCTTGGCCGGCCTTTCATTTTTAATGGGCTAGTTGGACCCCCTCCACCAGCCTGGGCCCCAGTTTGCATGAAATGAGCAAACAATTCTGTTTGTTTCAGCAAGAAGTTGAATCGATTGCTTCTGTCTTTTTCCTATATGTTAAGGAACAATATTAAAATATCGATTAGTAGATAAGATGCTGACACAAGCAAAACAAGCATAAAAATAAAATCTAGATCATATGAAAACAATTCAGAAGTCTTATCATTAATATACAGTGATGGGAACAGACTCTACAAAAATGTTAGGAAATTTTTGATATTGTGTTAACAACGCCCCCCCCCCCCCGGGCTCGTGGGGGGGGGTGGGAGTTGGTATGGATTAGGACTAAGACTAAGACTGCTTTATTGATCCTTACAGATATCTGTTGTGATTAGAAGGACTCTTTTTTTCTTATATAAGACAACACAACAGAAACATACACATAAATACAACATACACAACATACACAAAATCATGCATTGATGAAATCAATTATTGACAACATCCCACTCAGAACAGAATAATGTCTTAAGCTGAGTGGTATGTCCACAGAAAATGCCATGACAGTTATATTTTAATCAGGTAACAACTTGACTGTCATCCCAAAACCTCAAACAACCATTTTTGTTCAAAAATTTATTAAAGAAAATTAGGAATGGTTATCATTCCATTATTTTCAAATAAGAATCCTTCTTAGAGATGCCTTCATAATATGTATTCTCTCTCTGTTAAGGAAAGGTATATTCTTAGTTCCTATGTGTATCTTATAGATACAAGAACTTAAAACCTCCTAATCAAAAGAGCCTGTAGTATATTTAAACCTATTTCAACTATTTATATATTTAATTGACATTTGATTACTAAAAAATGACACTTGGAGAGGGGGTATTAGACCTATTTGCATTTTTTTTCAAGCAGAATTTCTTTTTTCAACTAAATCTGTAGGCTATGTAGTTTCCATGGCTTTCACGACCAAATTAACTTTGACGGACTTTTCACAGCTGTGTGGGTAATATTTTTATTAAATCTACAGTAGATCTAGACTCCAGATCCAGGTCACTAAAATTTGCGGAGTTTTCACGGCTGTGTGCGAATTATCTTCACTGAATCTATCGTAGATCTAGAATCTATAATAGTCTCTATAGATTTTAACAATAAATCACTAAAATTCGCGGACTTTTCACGGCTCCACAGGGTTAGTAATTATGTTCACTAGATTCTAGTGATTTAGCGTAAATCTAAAGTCTATATCTAAGTCACTAAATTCGCGAACTTTTCGCGGCTCTCTGCGAATTATCTTCACTAACTCTACAGTAAATCTAAATTCTAGATCAAAGTCACTCAATTCGCGGACTTTTCACAGCCGTGTGCGATTTATCTTCACTGACTCTACCGTAAATCTAAAAACTAGATCTAAGTCAATAAATTCGCGGACTTTTCACGGCTGTGTGCGAATTTATCTTTATTGACTCTACTGTAAATCTATAGATCTAAGTCACTTAATTCTCAGACATTTCGCGGCTGTGTGCGATTTTATCCTCACTGACTCTACAGTAATAAATTTCGTAAAACTAGAGTTTAGATCAAGATTTTTTCGCCGTTTTTTTTTTTTTTACTATACACTAGGCTTTGAATTTTATAATGAAATTCAATGTTTTTTTCCAAGTTTTCAAGGTGGCTACGAACCATGAAAAGTATTGAAATTAAAGAAACTAGATATCTTATGACTTATGTAGAAAGTAGAATTAGAATATATCTATCTAGACAGATTCAAACCACTCAAGTCACTCTAGTCTACACTGAGATCAACAAGACAATACGATCACGCGAGTTTTCTTTTAAAAATGGAACTTATAACTGTGTCAAAAGACCGGTCGCATTTTTTCCGAAAATGGAATAATAATAAAAATCGGTTTTTTTTTCATTAAAAAAAAATGACAAAAAAAAAATTCGGATTTTTTTTTCCGAAAAAAAAATGTCGGGAAATTTTCGGATTTTATTACCTTGAAAATCGGATCAAAAGAAATTTTCGGAATTCCGAAAATTTTCGGAAAATTCCCATCACTGAATATAAAAATGATTATATGCAAAAATTTGGGTACCAGTTTTTCTTCATAAGCTTCATCCTTGGGTCCAGGCCTTGGGGGTGATTTGAGCAAAATGGATGGGCCACTTATTTCATCTGGAGGCTGAAATAAAATCAAGTTAATGATTTATGATTTACAATTTAAGACTGAGTTTACACCAAACACATGAAGTCGACATATGAATTCTTGTAAATTAACTACCTATTTTTTTTATTACTGAACATATTTTGAGATAGTAACCCTTGTGTAAAGAGGAAAATTTTATGTCTATTCTTATTATGAATCACAATATATACATCAGAACCTCTCAAAGTACATTGTATACAATTTAATAATTCAATAAAAACATCAGAGATCTCACAAGCCACAATAAAACAGAATAAAAGTAAAATAGTTTCTTATCAAAGTTCCTTGAATCATTTACTTATCAAGTAGATCTTTATCCAATAGAAATGTGTTTTGTTTCTTTTTTCAATTTGTTATCAAAGTAAGTAATACTTGTAAGTGTAATGTTTTCTTTTCCATGATGGAAGAAGAGGGTTTCATAAGTATTGCATTATTCTATTTAACCATTGAATGAAAAAAAAAAAAGAAAACTATATATATATATACATAAACAGTTTTAAAACTACTTTAACGACTGGTAAAATCAGTGTTTTATCTATAGTGTTTTCCGTATTTGGCTGTATGAAGGAGATCCACCATCTTTTCTATAGTATATATATGATGTTGAACAGAGATTTTGTGGGTCTACTCTGAACTTTATCTTTTTTAGTTTTCAAATTTTTTCACACCTTTTATCTTTTTATCAGGGTGGCATCGTCTAAAATAATCCTCCAATGTAATTTAATTAGTTTCATAAGGTCATAAAAATGCACTTAGATTAGTATAGCTACATCTAAACTATTCTAAACTAAACTATAATAAAGCCTGGTCAAGCGGTTTGCGCCCTGGACTGTCCTTTGGATTTATCGATAGTCTCTGGTTGGAGTCTGGTTCAAAACCTGTCCACGCCCATCCTGTCGTCCTGCAGGAGGTTTGGACTAGGAAGTAAACTATCTTCAACTCAAACAATTTTTTTTATATAGAGTCAATCTAGAATCTAGACCTTGCAATGGTAGTATGGTTGGGGTATAGCTTATATAACTATATATTATAGCAATAGTATATCGATAGTATTACACTATTACTAGTATTACTAAGTATTAATTATTATTAGTATTAATAAGTATTCTACTACTTCTTCTTCTTCATTCTCATTGTTATGTTGGAGGGTTCAGATCACTACACCAATACATGAGATGAACTGCGCAGTGGTTTCCAAGTCAGGGAGCTCTCCATATAGTTTTCTTTCTATTGGGGTGTTTTGGGGCCAGTGACAGTGTCTTATACGGGCCTCTTGGTAAAGAGCGCAGTGTTGGAGGATGTGGTCGGCATTCTCTGGTGACACTCCACATGGGCAGATGTCACTGGTTCCAATTTTGAGCTTCCGGTTGCATTGTCGCTTGTCGCATTCTGTTGTGTCCGGTCCTAAGTCGAAAGATTAGACGATCTTGTAAGGATAGCTTATAGTAAGCATCATCTTTCTTGTGATTTGGATGTGAGCTCGTCCATTTCTCATTTATTTTATTTACAATTAATTTCTTTATTCTTCTGGGTAGAGTGCAGAGTTTATTTGTGAGTTAGTTCTCCCACTCTTGCCTTGGCGAGTGTGTCAGCCTTCTCATTTCCTTCTAGTTGTATATGAGCTGGTACCCATTGAATAACACTTTTTTTGATGTTGTTGTTGAGTTTTGTAAGTAACTATAGTTAGTACAATAACTACTACAACTTATATAACTATAACTACTTTACTATTACTAGTAACTAGTCACAATTAGTCTTAGAATTAGTGTAAAAATCTGTAGACTGTAGATCTAGAGTAATGTCCGTCTTCCGAACATCCCCTATTTCCTGATATTAATGAACAGCCCACAATCTTTGTTAAAATGAGCCTTTATTTTAATAACTAAGACGAAACCGGTCTTTTGTTTTTATTTATACTCCATTTCTTTACAGTTCAGACACAGCTAATTTTATTTACTCTGAAAAACAAGGGTTTTACACGGGTTCAAAGGGCACTGGTAGGACGATGCCATTTTTTTTCTTCTAGGACAGAAGGAGGGTAGGTCCGGGTTTAAGAAGATTTTTTTGATCTAGTATAGGTCGTAGGTCTAACATTTTTACTTAATGTTGATTTCTTTTAGGTGTTAAACCAAGTGTGATGTGAATAAGTAAAAAGAAAGGGAATATCGCTAAACCAAGTGCTAATGACTTGGATATAATGTGAATGAAAAAAAAATGTTTTTATGAGTGCACAATCCTGCCTCTCTCTCTCTCTCAGACTCTCTTTCTTAATTAAGCACCTAGCATGGTACCATAAAGAAAAAAAAATAGCGAGAGGGAAGTTATTGATCAATCTGGTACCAAATTAGGTCACAATCACAGACTGGAGTAAGTGGGCTAAACGCGCGGGGTCTTGCATTTTGTTTTTTTTGGTCAACTAGATTCTAGATCTACAAGATGATCTAGGTAAGGGCCTTTGTAAAGTTGAGGGTTTAGCAGAGAAGGGACCAATTAAAAGTGGAAAAAGTAACACTAATCTTTCAGTCTTGAGTTGGTTTAAAAAGAAATTAATATTAAAAAAAAAATGAAGATAAAATTATTTTTAAATACAATAAACAAGAGGTGTTCGTTCGTGTACAGCAAAGTTCGTTAGTGTACAGAGATGAGTATGGTGTTCGATACATGGCTATGCTGGACCTCATTACCTGACCCTCTTCAACATCATATTTTATTATAACTATGCGTAGCGTAATAAAACAATATAGCTATTTTTATGGGCAAATGGATGACGAGTTTATAGATGTTTGTACTTTTTGCCTAGGATTAACCATTACGGAGCTATAAAAATTCAAATGCAAAAATCGCGGTGGCAGCGCTTAATTTGTTCGGAAGACAGACATTACTCTAGATCTCATGAGATCTAATCTAATTTATTAATTTCAAGAATAAGAATAAAAATCTACTATTAACTATCATAGTATAAGTATTTCATACTATTAGTATTACTATCACTAATGACTAATCAGACTAATGACACTATCGATCAGGAATCTAGGACTAGACTACTAAAAGTACTAATTTTTGACTAATAATGTGGGTTAATAAGTTAAAGTTAAATAATTAAAAATGAATCAGTAATTTAGTCTTAAGTCTATGACACTCTACTTAGTCTTAGTCAGACTACTAGGATCTAGATTTCTAGATAAAAAAAAAAATAGTAATAAAATTAAATAATAAATAGACTAAAAACTAAGTCTAAGCTAGAACTACATAAATTTATTACCAATTCATCTTGCTCATCCAAAAATTCTTGCTCTGAATCAGACATTCTTTAAAAATATCCTAAATACAGAAAACAAAATAGATAACTTTATTATATTTATATTGATTATTAAGAAACATAGACAAAGCAATTATTAAATAATGTGGTTTTCTTAGCGGCAAGAGGCCAGGTGCCAATGAAAGCTAAAAATACTAATTTAGAAAAATATAGATGTATAATTGCGTAAAGTAGGTCTACTGGAAGCCATAAAATCTAAATTAAATTTAAAACTGACGGAAAAATCAAACACATTTAAAAAATTATTATAATGAACCAGGGTAAACGAAATAGCTTTTGTAAATAAAATTAGTTAAATACCGAGATTGTCATTGATCATATTAAAATGCCAAGCATTTTGGCAATTGGCGAGACTGGACTTCCGGAAAATTTCGAAAGTCATAATATAGGTCAGTGATATAATAATAATACTAAGTTACAGTTATTAAACCTTATCTTATCTTATAAAATACAGACGTTACTTCAAAAAAAAAAAAAGAAGACGATTACGTCCAACTAAGAACAGCTGCTGACAGGGAAAAAATGGACGAATTCGGTTACGCAAACTGTCACAGCCCCCTCCCCCACGAAGAAAGTCAATGGACGAGATGATGATTATGATAGACTCGATTGTTTAACTCGATACTCAGTCTATAGGGCCTATATATATAGGTATCTTAAAAAATAAAGCTAGACGTCCCTCAAGGAAGAAGATAATTAAAATAAAAATAGATGGCAATGTCTTCGATTTCGAGTGCAATGTTTCACATGACTACGCAAACCAATTTGCGACCTGCATATTTTCCCGCATTTCGTGCAGACAAAGCCGATTTAAAAAAAAGGGAGATTATTATAAACGTCTTAGTCTTATCCGTGTATTAATCCTGTACATGGTATAGTAGTGGCAGTTATTGTCGGAAGTGGTAATGGATATAAATAAGCACTCCACTATAGGTACACCTAGAAAATGTTTCCAAATGCATATATATGCATGTGTCTAAAATAGCTTCTGACAACCAGTCCAACTCCTGACCTTCACGCGAGGCTCGAATATTGAGTCCGTCGGAACTGTTTACACTGGTGCCTAAACTTGTAGGCTCGGGCACGAGGGGCTTGTTTGCCTTGACTGGCAGGAGGCCCAAGAGAAGAAAAATTATTAATTTAAACCTGTCTTGATAAGTTGATATGCTATACACAAGCAACGGAAAGGCTTTGGAGGTCAAGCCATGAGGAAAAATCAGAGGCCGACGATCCATATGCAGTTTGCAGCAGACTTTGCCACCTCTTGGTAGAGCCTACCATGCCGCTGAGCCCAAACTGTATTGGCACATGCCATTCTTTTAGATACATCAGCTGCATGCATGGAGAGGGGGGAGGGACTACTGTGTGGGCGACATAATATTGTTCATAGTCAATGTCCAGGCGTTCATCTCATTTCTATTAGATAATCTATACTCGCCTCGCGCCTGAAGGAGACCACGTAGGCTATATATATATATATATATATGTATGTATGTGTGTGAGTGTGTGTGTGTGTGTGTGAGAGAGAGAGAGATAAAACCTACTTAGTAGTTTTAAAGATAATTATCAATTTGAGTTTTGCATTATAGAAGTAATAATGAAACTAAATGGTCCTTTTTTTTCTTGAATTTTTCTTTGAAGTTAAATTGGTGTCTAGGTCTTAAAGAAAAGAATGTATTTTACAAAGAGATATATGCCTTCGATACTAATTATTATTATATTGGCAATTTATCAAAGAAAATTTTAAGCTTAGATGTATGATCCATCTTTTATCTTTTGAGCCTGTTTTCAAAAGTTTTCTTTTAACACAAGGGGGCGGGCGGGTCTTAAGAATATGATACTTCCCCGCTCACCACGAAACCTTGGAGGGCAGCTACAAACCACTATGCCTAAATGGTGGACGCATCCAAACAATAATTATCTTCTAAATTGTACTTTTTTAATAATCTGGAAAAAAAACTCTTTTTTTTTTTCGTTGTAATGCTTTATTATTGAAGTGGGAAAAATGCTGACATTTAGCACCCCAACTTAGGCCTATGTATGGTGTAGCATGGGCGCATCCTAATATGGGGACGATACGAATTTTAGTTAGTATATATATATATACGTATATAGATATATTTGGAGTGGTTTAACCGTTTCCTCTTGACCACTTTACTACCCCCATTTTAATTTAAAAAAAACTTTGCATAAATATGAATAGGCTTATAACAAAAGGAAGTAGGCTGTCAAACACATCAAAATTTTAGAAAAAGCGTGTTTGCTTTGGAATAATTACCACCTAATACTCCAGGATTTTTATATTTAAGAGACTAAAAAAATGGAGTTCAGCGATCACTACCACTTTGAATTTTAATATCGATGTTGGAACACAAGTTCTAGAACCACCGTACCATGAGTGGCGGTTTGTCACTGACCAACATGTATTGTTTTAGTTTTAAACTGCTCACCAATCATCTTATCTTATACAATACAGGCGTTACTTGAGGATTTCAATGTAAACTCAAGTCTACATCGAAATCTAGAAGCATAGTTAAACTCTAGTTTCAAGGCTTACAAGAAATAAAATGCCTGAAAATTCAAATGTGTTAGTGTAATTTAAGTCCGCATAAGCCAACACGCTCGCTTGATGTCATCCAGACACCATTCATTGATGTCGAGATCTATAAATAGCACATGCGCCCATAGCAAGCACGCTTAGGTTAAACGAGGACAGCGGGAAACACGAGCGATCCAGATCTTACCGGATCACAGTTACAGGGGCGTGAACTATGTAAGATTGTGAGGTAAGCCGGCTAAGGCCAACTTATTTATAACAACAAAGCCATTTCCCTCTCCCCACCCCATCGAGCTTTGATTCAGCCTATACACTTTGAACCCAATTTACTTGAAAAGATTGGCTTTTAAAAGTATATTAAATAATTAAGCATTATGTTGTCTGTGAACTCCTATAGTCCTATATGGTTGTGAAAGTTTGACACTGAACGTTGAGGCCGAAAGAGGAATACAAGTCTTTGAGGATTACTACAGAAAACTGTTGGGTCTGACATATCAGGAAAAGAAGACCAATTAGTTAATGAGTTTGCACTGTTACAAGTCAACACTCCAGCTGGCAAAAATATGGAAGTACGTAATACCACTAAGAGATGAAAGCTGCGTCTGTATGGTCATAATGTAAGACAAGACTAGCTTTAAAAAAAATATTCTTCAAGGTAAAATGGAACTAGCGTAAAGTAAAGCTGGCTGGACAACTTGAAAGAAGAGACCGGGGTCTATCTCTAGATATTCTGATAAAAACAATTACTGACCGGGAGGGATTTTGTTACTCCTCATTTTCTGCTAACAACAGCCGCTGACTGGAAAGAGTGAGGAATTTAGTGATGCGAACTGACCCAGCACCCCTACGACGAGAGTTCAAGGACAGATGAGATGGTGAGATATTTATACTTGTACATGCAACTAGATTCTACTTGTTCAAAACAAACACCTGATGCAACCCAAAGTGGGCTTAAATAAACGCGGAAAATAAATAAAATAATAAGTGAATGGAATGGGTTGCCTGAGCCAGCCAGGAAAACCAATAACTTGGCAAAATTTACGTCATTGGTGTTATGACGTGCATGACGTAATCATCTTCTTTTTTTTTGAAGTATTTTATAAGATAGCTCTCTATTCTACTATTTACCCCCCACCCCAAATAATGGAAATGTACAAAAATAAATACTTTGTGGAAAACAGAAGAGACATCTCAAAATCCTATCGTGTTCCGACTGTTAAAAAAATACAATGAAACCACAAAACAACTTATTTCATGAACAAATCAAATGCTACATAGAGTCTAAACAAACAAAAAAAGTTCAGTAAATGTTGACCATTGGGTCATCGGATTTAGAAAACCTATAATTTAAGCTTCTCCTTACTAAGTAATCAGATGAGCATACTCGGAAATTCGATAATGACATGGCGAGTTCGACGTTTCATTATAAAAGAAATTTTATATTCATGCCTAATGCTACGTTAATAAGTGATTTAGCGTTTCTAACGATTATAAGTTTAGTGTGTGTATAGGGAGAAGGGGATTAAAAAAACAACAACTAAATAAACATTTTTATGTTTATAAATGCATTTCCCATATCGCATTTAAAAAAAAAATTATTGTTCATGTTGGTGATTAACCACGGGAAAAAAGTGACTTTTACCAATATTTTATATCACAAGAGAATGACACATTTTTAAAATGATTTTATTACAATAATAATGTAAAGGATATGACTTAGCAAGTGATGATAAAAAGCTATGATGAGAAGTCTAGATAAAATTAATGCTAAAGAAAATCAACATTCATTTTATCTTCCTCTTATCTTATACAATACAGACGTTACTTCAAAAAAGAAGATGATTACGTCCTACGCTAATAACATAGTGATAGAATGTACTAACTAAGTCTCTATTAATTGCCGAATATACACATCCTACTTCGGAGAGATTAACTATTGAGGGCTACGCCTCTGACACATCAATCGAAGAGCAGACAACCTCGTTCCGTTCTGTCTGGTTACGAGATTGCATCAACACAGTTGTGTTGAGTTGTTTCTTCTTTGCTGTTGAAAAGGGACATAATCTATACGTAAAGGTAAACTTGTAGTTTTCGTCAAGGATGATTTCGCAGTTTATTAATTTATAAGATAATAGACATTTCCCCATATATCTAAATGGCTTATCTTCATACATATA
>JADKLZ010000728.1:30777516-30788831 GCA_021533235.1 Biomphalaria straminea
TCTGCTATTTGTTATTGAGTTTGTCTATTTTATTTCTGCTATTTGTTGTCTGTTCACTGCTTTATTCCCCAGACTTCAATCTCTGTGAATTATTTTCAGGTCTTGAGGTAAGTGCACACATTGTTTTCTTCTTTGTTAAGTTTGAATCATTCAATCTGTTTCACCTTTTCTTGTCTTATTTTTGTCTAGGCTTGAATACATCTTTCATAGTATGTATCTCTATTGGAGGGCATTAACTTAACTTTTATGTGCTTTGAAATTTTGACCAAAAGGTCTAGGGTTGGAATCCCGTTTGCCAATTATTTAGCACGTTCCATGTGTTTCTTAAATTTGAAGATAATTACCCAAACCTTCTGCAAAATAAAAGTGGACAGATAATTACCCAAACCTTCTGCAAAATGAAAGCGGACAGATAATTACCCAAACCTTCTGCAAAATGAAAGCGGACAGGGTTCAAATCCGGGAACAGCAAGACCATAAAATGACAGAGTTCAAACCACAGGACCAGGCAGTCAATGTTCCTTTCTGCTCTGCTTTAGACTTTGAGTTATTTTTCAAATGACTTCCAATTGAAGATGATGTAGAATTAAATAGATGTAATAGAGTATGTAAGAGTCAGAGATTTCTACAAAACATGTGATCAGTAACTAACAGAGACACAAGCCTAAGACAAAAAAAAGTAATATTGATTGTAGCAGCAATAAATTTATGGGGTCATTAAAATTTCGTTGACATTTTTATCTCTGATCTTTATTGTTTTCTTTCATCAATTGGCTGAGCGTAGTTGATTGATTTCTTCCCCTCCATTGGTGTACTTCATTGATTCTTGCAGCCCACGCTCATCCTCTCCTTCCCTTAAGGGTTATAAACGTCAACACAAAAAAAATCTTTTGAAAGTCTTCAGCTTAGATAGTGGTAGTCTATTCAATCTAACTTGTAGCTGGAAGTTAGTTTTCAAGTTGTAGGACAAGAGACATAACTCTTGGAGAAGATTAATTTCTGTGATTAGTGTAGTGCTGGTTATGTCCCTTAGTTTGGGAAGCTCCAGGTTGGCTATAGTGGTTAGTGCCTGTGATTTCTTTGGAATACATTTGGCTTAGGCTGTGACTTGAGAGTAACTCTCCCTGCCAGTACTTTCCATCACAACATTGTGTAAGCTGTTTGATAACTGCTGATTTTGTACATGTTGTTATGACTCCTGTCTTAAGTCTTTACAAAATACATAAAATAGGATCTCAAATTTAGTTCATTTAATTGATCTTATTGTTCTTTGAATTCATCTCTCACTTGTCTCTTCAACTTTTGAATGGCTGCCAGGTCATGTGGTTTGTGCTTTGGACTGTTATGGCTCCAGGTTTAAACTCCGCTTACTTCCCTCCTCTGCAGTCCTGTGGTAGGCTAGGACTAGGATTTAGTAAACTTCGTCTGATCCAAATCATGTAAAATAAACAAGTCAAAAATATTCTTTAAACTTAACTCTTATATAAAAGCAATGACAGACATATATAAACTATATCACCCGAGTATCATCACTTTAACTGTTGCTCTTTTATTTCTTCCTGAATATTGCTAAATTTTATTAAGCTTGTTATAATGTTGTGCTTTTATTTGGCAGTACTATCAGATGCCATCTCAAGGTCAGCCAGAGATGACCACAGGCACCATGATAATGGACAACTACTCCGTGCCTCCCCCAGCCCCAGCTGTGACCCTCTGCAGTGAGACTGGCTTTGTTGGAGGATACAGCGAGCTTCCAGCAGTGAGTGATGTTCATGTTACTAAGGATAGCAGTTGTTCTCAGACTGAGACAGGAAGTAGTAGACGTTGTTATGACAACACGGCAAATAAACACATTGACAGGCCAGACAGTTACCCAGGTGTAAAAATGAATGGAGTTTCCGAGGGTCAGTTTAATGTGTGTAAAAAATCTGGCCATGTTGGAGACACGTGTGATGAGGAGAGTAAAGGTAGAGACAGTGAAGATGGAAGTGAGGGGATGGATGTGGGCAGCGACGGGGACAGCGGCTGCCCCAGTGAGTGTGCTGACTTGTCCCCAGTGAGTGGTCCTGATTTGTTCAGCTCCTCAGAACTGACTCACCCTGACAGTGTTGAGTCTGTCGCTGAGCAGACGGCAACAGAGAAGCCTCGAGGAAAACGTCGCTACTACATGTACGGCAATCATAAACTGGTCAAGCCGATTAAGGAAATACCTTTGCGCTTTCAGATTCTGTTGGCGGAAACCAGTGCCGCCAAGGCCAGGTGTGAGGGACAACCTATTTACATGCAGCCCCCCTCACCCGGTCAACATGACCTTGTTTACTATCAAACTAACGATAGCTCACAAACTCAGCTTAATGCTAATGCTTCTTGCTTTATACCTAATCAAGATGGTGGCGGGCTTGATTCTACTACGCAAACTGCTTATATTCCTGAATGTTTTCCTGGTGTGAGTTCTTCTTTCTCCCCCCCAAGTAACTTGACACCCACTCTGCAGCAGACTCCTGTGTTTCTCTCCCCTCTACCTCCTTCCTCTGCTTCCACTAGCACTCAGAACTGTTCTACTATTATTGTTTACTCCTCCCACTCCACAAGTGCCTCCTCACCTCCCAACCCTCCCCCCATTAGAACTATTACTGTGCCACCCCCTCCATTCCCCCCACCTTCAAATATTCCACCCCCTCCCTTAGAGCACCCTGTTTGTCTTACATCTTCCACCAATCAGAGCATTCGTCTTATTCCATCCAATCAAAACCCAATAAAATCAGAACAACAGTTTAAGCCCCCGAACTTTCCAGCACATCCCACTAAGCCTCTCGGCATGTTGAGCATCCCTCCTCCTAATGTTCAGAACCATTGCAATGCTTCTCAGCACTCCATGACTCCCAGTAGTATAGCTCCCTCCCAAATGGCATCTAATAGTCTAGCTCCCTCCCAAATGACATCCTGCAATATGGCTGCATCTTCAGGTATTGTAAGTAGCTACACAAATCCAACATACATCTCTGTCCAGCCTTCAGCAACACTTCATTCAATAAGTGGCCCTGTCATGCAGTCACAGGCTCCTCCCTACAGTTCCATGGGTGGCCCCATTATGCAAGCTCCTCCTTCTAACTACAGTCCTATGGTTTCATCCAATCAATACATGTATATCTACCCCTCTCCTCCTACAGGTCAACCAGCCTCTCCCCATCATTTGGTATACATGGTGAACCCTCCAGCACCGACCTACCAACAACAAGGTGTTTTAGTGCCACTCAACTGTCCAGTGCCTGTCCAGTAGAGCTCTCCAATGGGAGTTTCTCAATCAGATGTCTGTGTTAAATTTGTTTGTTATAATAAAACATCTAGACTAATTTATTGTTCTATATCCACTGCAACTCAAAAGAGATTCATATTTTAAAACAGTGATGACCTAAAACGATTAATCCAGTTCTCTTCCAACCCCTTATCCCCATCTGCTGCTTGTAATCATAGCAATATAATCACATGTACACTATAATCCTGGTGATGGTTTCATCAAGCATTTGAGTAGAAACTTTGCTTCTACCATTATGTATACTAAAATCTCAAACTTCTCTTTACTACTAGATATATTTAGATATCTATAGGTCTACTTCCCTTGTAATGGAATTTTAAACTAAGACTAGGCCTATTACACTACTAACTATGTCAGTCCCAATTGTCTTTTTTTTTTTTGTTTTTCCCTGCTTTAAATTTTTTAATTCCACTTTGTGTTGGTCTCTTAGTTTTGCTCTATGCTATATTTGAATTTTTTGTTTCATTGTTTTCTGCTGAATTTTCTAATTGATTTGAGATTTTAGTTCTAGTTTTAATTCAATAGCATCAATGTGAATGTAACCTTACAGCTGTGCTAGGCTTAAGGAAATAATTAACTACCAATGTATTGTGTATACTTCAGAAGTAATTCTCATTATGTTTGGAAGCTAAATTGTTTTAGAAATATATATAAATTAGGAATTGAAAAACCTGTAGGCCTATATTTCAATGCAGTGTGTCCCATTGGTCAAATGTTAATTAACTAATACAGGACTATTTATTTCATTGGTCTGAATCAATTCAACTTTAAAAGTATCAGCGTTTAACATTAAATGTGCCATTCCTTTTCTTTGACTGTGGCTCCTAACAAGCCAGTTTGTACTGTGTGGCTCCTAGCAGCCAGTCATTTACTGTGTGGCTCCTAGCAGCCAGTCATGTACAGTGTGGCTCCTAGCAGCCAGTCATGTACTGTGTGGCTCCTAGCAGCCAGTCATGTACTGTGTGGCTCCTAGCAGCCAGTCATGTACTGTCCTAGCAGCTAATGTATATTTAGTTGCTTCCTTCCTGATGTTTAATGCCTTCCATTCTAAAAGCAGGATTTTTTTTTTTTACATTTATTTCTACAGCAAATCTTGTTAACTAGTTCACATTAATCATTGATTGATTCAGTATATCATAGATTGATGCATAAATATCATAGATTGATGCATAAATATCATTGATTGATGCATAAATATCATTGTTTGATGCATAAATATCATTGATTTATTCTCATATATAATTGATTGATTCATATATACATATATCACTGATTGTTCTCACATTCATGTTATGATATAGTTCAGCTATTTTCTCTTTTACTTTAAGCCTTTTTTATTCTTTAGAGGCTAGAAACTTTGTGATTTATTGAAACTTCAAATCTTAACTTTTCTTATGTACAATGTCATTGACAATGTTAAAGTGTGACTGCAAACTCAAATGGACATTGACAAAGTCATTCAAGTATTAGATGAGGAAATCAAGGATGTAGGATTTGTATTGTTTAATTTAGGATATTACAGATTTGAACTAATAGACTATTTATGCTGAAAAAAAAATTTCTTATAAATCTGTTAATTTTACTATTTACTATTTTATTAAGTAACCATACATGAATTTTAGCTTCCATCTCTATTTTAATGACTTAGAAACAATGGTACCTACATTAGCTTTAATAGATCAGTTTTCAGGCATTGATCTCTGCTTGGGTCTGACTTCCAAGTGAAGAGCTCCGAGATACACACGTCACAGTTTGTTGATGTTGAGATCTGAACAGTTTGACTTAGTCATGAAATCATAGGGGATAAATATTTAACACTTTCTCTCTATTATTATTTACCACATTCTGACGGAATCAACATTGGTATTGTCAGTTAGGAGAGAAAGAGTTAACTTACTTGTCTTGATAGGTCTCATTTGTTAAGCTAAATTGAGATAGTTTCTAAGTCCAAGATTCTAATGTCTCACTTCATGGACTTTTTCACTGATCTCTTCACAATCCCATGTATTTGTCTATTCAACTCATAACACAAATGTCCATTCTGTATTTGATGTCCCATTGTGACATAGAAAGTTTGAAGAAAAATGTTCTGTCCCTATGTGTCTGTAAACCAAGCTAGTCATTCCATGTATTTATTTCTAGTGCTACAGAGACTGTACATTCAGTCTTTTGGCTGACAGGAAGTCTTCCATTTTGACCTGGTGACTTTTTTTGTCACTCAAAGCAGATTGTAAACTAGCCAATTATTTGACAACTGTTGTCAGAGAGTCCCCCTCTGAGTGAGAACAATTGATGACATGTTTGTTGTATCAGTTTTAATTGACAGCTGATCTTTGAAGAGGATGACCTTATTTCTTGTTCCTTTAGCAAAAAGAATGTATTATCATTATGTGTAATATTTATTTCAGGTTTTTACTTCAATACTTTTGTGCACATGGAATATTTGTTTCACATGTCAAATTTTTTGTGTGATTTTAATTAGTGTGAGATAATAAAATTTCTCTTGCCTTAAGAATAAACATTTGCTCTAGAAAGCTTGGTCTAACCTACAACATCTAGTTAGCTTTTCTTGTAGGCCTACTCTGTAGATTTTTAAATGTCATGCTATTGAAGGTAAATTGTATAATTAAATTATATAAAACCTTTTTTTCTCTATGTACAGTAGAGGAACAAACAAACGAACCAAAGCTTTGTTTTTTAAGTGTTACTTTTCCCATCTATGAGAGCTGAGTTTAATCTAGAAGTAGGAGCTGAGTTTAATCTAGAAGTAAGAGCTCTCATTATTTCCTTAGGCTTATTCACCTCAGTTGTTCAATATTTCAAAAATCTTTTACTATTTTCTCTAGTTTTAAAATCAATTTTATCCAGTTATTTTACTTTTTATTTTATTGTAGTCTGTTATTTTTTAGGTGCTGCACATAGCCACCTGTGTGGTGCATCTCATGATTGAGTCTCACATTCAACTTTGAATCTAAGGATTCATCTAATCATTTTATGTTGAGTCTAATCAACTCAAGACTCGGTGGTGATACTACAATCTGTCTTGACTGTTGTATATAATTCTTGAATGGTTTTGTTTGGTTTGAGTTAATGTTTGGCTGTTCTAGACATTTTATCTATTTGTAAAATGCATTTTTTTGTGTGACTTCGATTAACCAAACTCACAAATGTTTTCATTGAATGATTATTTAATATTATGTTTCTAAAAACATTCAATAAAGCCAAAACATAGACTCCAGTTTCAGCATTGAACACTTTTGAGGTCAGGAAGAAGATTGGGTGCCGCTCTCCTTGACTGAGCTGGTTATCATAGCCTTCTGGCTCACAACAGAAGGAATCAATGTTTGAAAGCTTCAAAGTCCCCAGTGCTTAATGCACTCTCTGTTGAAAGAGGATCACTATCCTCCTCTTACTCTTGTACAAATGGTCAACTGAAATCCAGAACTCAAACTTAAAGCCTCCTCCCTATCTGTTGATCATGTTTTAAAGTTCAATAAACAGTTTTGTTTTTTAAAAGAGTTTTTCTTTTGTTTGTAATGTATCATTTGTTGTTACTGAAATAATAAATCTAAATGTCACCTGTGAAATAATAAATCTAAATGTCACCTGTGAAATAATAACTCTAAATGTAAGCTGTCATCAAAAGACTGACTTTGTGGCTTAAACTGTTAGGGGAAATGTACAAAATGTAAAAAGATTGACAGGACTTTGAAAACAACTTTCAATTCAATGCAATCAACAATTAGTCAAATAAATGTCTTGAAATAGATGTAGTTTCTTTTTCAGTACAAACCTCTCAAGACAATATGCTGACTGGTCATGTGGTATGTCCTCTAAATGGTGTTTTGATAGTTCTGGGTTCAAATCCTGCCATGCCCCACTGTCCTATTTGGGTTAGCTGCTATGATGTAAACATCTTTAATTCTGAAGAAACATGTAAAAAAAAAACAATTTGTTTGTTATGGCTGTTTCTGTGTCAGTCCTGAAGGTTCAACAATCAATATTTGAGGGAATACCCCATTTCAAGAAGCATTCCTCCACTAAAATAGTTAATAACAGGATGGCCTATAACTCTGTGATTTACTTGGGCATTTATCAGAGTTAAAGCCCTTGATTAACACGCAGGACTAGATGGAAACGTGACATAATTATCTTATGAAGTAACACGTCTGTAAAAGATAAGCAATAGAATTGTTTAGTCTAATTTAGGGTTTAAGTCTTACCCAACTTTGTCAGTAAGTCATCAAAGATTATTTGTTCTCTTGTAATAACCTTGAGTTTCAAATGTTCTAATAAAGTGAAGAAGCAACATTTTGTCTCCTACCCTTGTACCAATTCAACATTATCCACCAAAAGTTGATCCGCAACTTTTCCTGCAAAGTGAATCAAAGACAACTGTATATCTGGTTGGTAGTGAAGTCATAGAATATTGACCACTTGAAGTGTTGATTGATTGTGAAAGGCTAATAGAGAGGAATGGTTTTAAAGGGAATTGAAGTTTCCAGTATTATTTGGTTTGTTTTGGTTTTAGGCACATTGGCACAGTATAGGCCATGTCGTGCCCGCAGTCCCTTAAGGACTACTCTCCCTCTATAAAAACAAGTGCCAAAGTCCATCTATATATATATTTCTCAAAAGACGAGTCCAAAAGTTCAAACACATAACAAGTAAGCAACAACAAATAAATGGGAAGATCCCATGGCGCAGCACGCGGTGTGAATGGAAATTGGTGCATCCCAATCCGCACTATTTTGTGAATGAAAGTGGTGTTTATATAATTCTTTTCTTCTCAGATTATTGTCATAATATTAAAGTATTTCCATATTATTGTGTCGTTAGACTATTGAAACTAGAACAATACACAGATAGAGTCTACTCTCAGGTTTGACTTTAAAAGTACTTTGATTAATATCACAAAATTACGCACATTCGTTCATTAGACATGATTACGAAAGGTAACTAATCTATCTAGATCTAAAACTCGAATTCAACTCAAAGATTATAGAACTTCTCTTCGCAGAAATAGTTTTATGCTTTAGCACATGAACATACTAATTATAGTCCATTTAATCAAATTAACATTAAAATTTGTTTTTCTAAAGCATTGTTATATGAGTGCAGCTATATTCTTAATATCGCGTAAATTAAGGTCAATTAGCCATTTTTTTAGCTCCATTTATAGTATTTTTCATTCATGAATTCACGCATTCGCTTTACTTATAACAAGCAAATGGGAAGATCCCATGGCGCAGCATGGTGTGAATGGGAAATTATATATCCAAATCCGCACTATTTTCATTCACAAAATAGCATAGCATTTTTTTTTTTACTATAAAAAGATTTTAATAATGTCCGGAAATTTCCAGGACTTTTTCGACCGGCGGCATAGCATTTAATAGGCCCTAACATTGCAGGAGATTTCCAGGGGGATCCTGGTAAATCAAGAGGCCGCGGGAAATCTGTTGTCTTATAAAATGGTTCAATTTAATAATTTATACACCTAAAAAATTAGCACGGGTCCAAAGAAAGTGCGGGACCCACTGTGGTCGCATATGTTGCAGTGCCTAAGGCCTGCCCTGCAAAATAGCGGTGTATGCTATGCCGCCGGTCGACTAGTACAATTAAATCATTAAAAACACGGTCTATTTATTTTTGTAAGTACACAGAGGATTCCTTCCACATTGTCTAGATATTGAAATATGCCTGGGTTTAACTTTTAAACAAGAAACTGCTGAGTTGTATTTTAGTAACTGGGTAATAAAATACATAACCCTTTGAAGTCAGACACAAGACAGGACATCTCTTTTGATCCTTGTCGAAAATTTGTTGTGATAACAAGTTTTTTTTTGTTTCTTTTTTATTTATTTCAATTAAAAACTACCTTCCATTCAAAAGAGGAGGCACACAACTTGATCAAGTTCCCTAGTCAACAAGTATAGGATGACAGGGTAAGGGTTTTGTACCAAATGGTTCTAGTTTCAATGGACACAAGTCACCCACTTCACAATGACATAGCAGGTGGCATCGTCTTCATAGATTTTTGTTGAAAAAAATTTATTTAAACATGATAGGGTTGTACATGTAACTTTTGATGAGCTTTTTACAAGACTAATCAAGTGGCTTACAAAAACTTTAAAAAGAGTCCATGTATCAACTGTCAAGCAAAGTGTAGTCACTATTTTAGGATATAAATTAAGAGATAATGCTGCTGCATGAATTGAACTGCTACTGGAGCAATAAATGTTTACAAGTCTTAAGTTACTGATGTTTTGATAGGAAGGAAATAAGTTACTCAAACTTTAGTGGTATCCATCCATCCCAGTGGCGCTACAGCCCATGAAAGGCTCTGGCCTGCTTGCACACATCCTTCCATTCAGATCTCTCCTGGGCCTTTCGTCTCCACGCCTGAACCCCAAGCTGTGGCAGATCTACAACATCAATCCAACGCATTCATGTTCTGCCTTAGGGTTACGTGCCTTTTGGTTTTTGTCGGTATAAGATTTTCGCTCCTCTTATCTGTCATTCTTTCAAGGTGACCTGCCCAACGTGGTCTGTTCTTTTTTATTTCGGTCACTATTGGTGGGTCCTCATACAGTTGATAAATCTCATGATTAGTGTGTGTCCTCCACCCTGTTTCATCCTGTATGGCACCATAGATTTTTATTATATATATATAATATTATTTTCTTGGTTTTCCTTGAAATCGTTTTGCTCTTGAGTAAATGATGGGTGCTTTAAAATGCTCTGTTGCCTCCTGCTACTTTCTTTTATTTCTGTTAGTAAGTCATTTTGAAATCAATTGTACTTCCTAGATATTTGAAAGTTTGGACATTTTCAATTTTGTGTTCTTTGATTTTGATATACCGGTATGGTCTCTGTTTGATTGTCTCTTGTCATTGAGATGTACTTGGTTTTACTGTCATTGACCTCAAGTCCTGCTGGTCGAGATGCTTCTTCTAGTTGTAAACTTTAGTGGTTTACCTGCTAAAAAAAACAAAACTTAAATGACAGAAAATGAAATAATTTGTTGAAAATATTTATTGCATCAATCAAGATATACATTTTAACTTGACAAAAGTCAGAAGATGTTAAAATGCTGGACATGCAACACTTCATGACAGTCTTACAAACTATTCTATGACATTTCATTTTCCAGACAGTAGTTGGAACATTTCATTTTTGTGACAAAAATTTGACATTCAATTTTTTTTACAACTTATTCAGCCAAAAAGAGAAATAGCAAAATTAACATATGACCAACTTTGATCAATAATAACATCTGACTAACTTTGATCAATACATAAAGCCATAAATGTAATCTAAAAATAAATTGAAAGATCATTAAAAAGATAGTCATAAGGTCATTTATAAATTTTTTATTCATACATTTTGTGACAAAAAGTTAAGAATGTGAGAAGTAATTAAATTATTAGCATTGCACATAGAACTGTACAGATATCACTAGAAAGTCTCCTTTGATAAAGTGTGGTAAACATTAAAAAGAATGACATGTTGCCTCTACATCACAGACTTTGCTTAACAAATGTAAAAAGAGACATTAAAGAAAGAAGTTGGTATTAAGCAAACGTTGGAGAACATGAGGTGGATGGTGTAGCTGCCCTCTTCATCCAATGTTTCAAAGACCAACATACCATGTATATAAGATACATCAAAATAAATGATCCAATAAATAGTAGCTCTTTGTCATTCTGTACTAGACCAGTTTCACTGACCTGTATACAAAGTTGGAATGTGCAATAAATATAAAAGTTTTGTTTACAAGAGACAAAAAATAAAACAAGTTTGCTTGCAACAAATGTCAAGGCATTGTCAAGAAAAACATTGAACATAAACATGACATGAACTCAGCAGTCTGTGGAGTTTTCAAGAGGAATAATATAAAGCTGGACAAAACGTGATCTGAACATTATGCTGAATGACAAATGGCATGTACTCTTGGGACTGACATTAGCAGAGTTACTTAAGAATAGTGTGTCCT
>JADKLZ010000728.1:30794605-30809325 GCA_021533235.1 Biomphalaria straminea
ACTACAGGGCTGTACACTAACACCACAGTGCTGTACTCTCAGACTACCAGGCTGTACACTTACCCAACTTCGCCTTCCTGTTGCATAGAGTCAGTTCATGTTGCCACTGCTACACTTCTAAGTCAATTAATTCAAACCTTTCGTATAAATAATGTTGACCTCACCTGCTTGTCTCCAGTTAGAACCCAGACTTTAATTCCAGCTTTTCTAAGATTTGCAATTGTTTGTGGAACACCTTCTTGAAGTTTATCCTCTATCCCAGTACCACCTGCAAGAAACAGAATCAACATTCAGCTTCATTTTCTCAATACAACCTTTCACTCTCATTACAACAGTCAACTCTCTATACAACATTGTACTCTATTTTTTTACACAACATTAAACTCTGTTGTCTCTGTACAACTGCCAATTCGGTCAAATAAACTTTATTAATAAAACTTACAGAAAATGTAAATATTCTTTCTAGCGGTATAAAAGGAATGTTTATTAAAGGTAGTTGTGTCCAAGTGATTTGGAAACTCATGTTCGTGTAACTTCATTACACTACCAGCAGGGAAGGGCAAATGTAAAAAAGTATAGAGATGGATTGGTTTATGTTGGAAGTTTTACTGACTGCTTGCAGTGATCAGAACTAGAAAACCAGTTATTCAAAGTTAAGCATATATATTTATAATTTAGGACTTGGTCACAACTTCTATTATTAATTTAAATGTCTTTCTGTTGATGTTGGTTCTTACCATAATTCCCAATCATTTTAGTGTCTCAACTTTCAAATTTAAAAAAAAATGTTAGTCTTACATTTTATTTTACTTTGCTGGGTTTTATATTTCACTGAAGTAAATTGTGTTTAGTACCAGGGAAAGACAGTAACCCTGCATTTCTCCAGTTCTTATTTCTATAGCAAAGTTCCCCCCTTTCAGACCTTGCAATCTATGGGGCAGAAGACAAAAAGGTCATGTGTTTCTGTGACCCACAATTAACAAGGGTGTCATGTGGCCAGCACAACAACCAACAGCCTTTACTTTTCCCTAACTAAAGTCAAGTACCCATAGAGCAGGGTGGATATAGAGGCACCCAAAGATCCTGAAATGAAAAAAAAAAGTCTTCCCCAAGATTCAAACCCAGGACCCCCATTTTTTGAAGCCAAATGCTTTACTGCTCAGCCACCATGTCGTCTTCTTATTTCTATAGTTCTAAAAATAAGTCTCTCACTTTCACATAATGTGGCCGACTGATCACAAAATTTAGAATTCATCCTTGAATGTGTTTATAAACATTTAGACCAGACAGTTTTTTTTAACCAAAGCTGTCATCACACTGTTGGAAGATCAAAGATAAGACAGCTATAACAATAATCCAAAATATTTAGTCACTCTTAGTGATAACAATATATTTACCCAAAAGTTCTAAGTCTCTCTCGATGACAGCACAACTTTGAGACACCAGCTCATCTCTGTTGTCTATACTATCTTCTGCTTTTTTAAATTCTGTGGCCCATTCTAAGTATTCTTTTTCAGGCAATACCTGGACACACAAAGAGGAAAAAATATATCAAATACCAGGAGACATAGAGCGAACAGAATATATCTAACACAATGCCAATCATATTAACTAAATTTGCTCATACTTATCTAATGATGTAAGTATCTTCTATTTTCAAGTAACATCTGCAATTTATAAGATAAGATAAATGTTCATGTAAAAAAAAATTACCCTTTTAGCCATACACAAGGTTCGTAGCCCTCGTAGAGCATAGCTTTCAAGATATTCCTTAGTGGACTCAAGTTGACGTTTATACTCTTCATTTTCTAAAATAGAAAAAGTCAAACTTATAAGCACTTAACAGTTATAACTGAAGGAAGCTACCAGCAAAATAACTAGATCAAGAAATATAAGAAATTGCAGCTAATAGAAGCACATAGCAAATCTAGTTAGCAGCACTGACCTTCATATTTTTTGTGCAACACATTCATGATACAAGAGTCTGCCCCCTTGACATATAAAATAATTTCTCTAGATGTCGGGTGTCGCACAATGACTGACATTCTTTTACGATTGGCATCGAATGGGAGTACATTTAATACTTCAAACTCTGCTTCTTCAGCTTGTCCTGAAATTAGAATTAATAAGCGAGCCTCCCTTTTGAGCCGATTAGAGAATACTACAAGCAAATATTATTAGAAGATAAACTATCTCAATGTAAAAAATAATAATATCATAATGTAATGTATGTACCACAAACTAATCTGGTAATTGAAAAGAGTTTGCCTTTTTTTTTAAGTAATAAGAAACAAGTTTAGCTAGTGTGAAAAACATTAAGTGATAATGCTAAACTAAATAACATTAAATTTTTTAGATGCCTTTGGAACAGAATGTTCAGTGTGGTTTTTTCAAGAAACCAGTTTTCAAGCAGATATGTGATTTTAATCATTCAGAATTTTTTTTTAAATACCTGCCAAACTAATTAGATGTAATTAAACGTGTTCCTTACCTGGCAATAACACTTTAACCTTGCCAGGAGAACGCTTCAAAAGTTTACAACCATAAGTATTTGCAGCTTTAACAAGAGCCAGTTCATCTGGGCTCTCCGCTTCATAGTGCATCTTTTGTGAGCCATCTGACAGGAATGAGGAGCCAGTTACACTTCCTTCAGACATATGGTCACTGCAGTCAGAGACTAGTTTGTGGAAATATAATGTAATCACTAAACAATGCATAGGGAACACTTAACATTTATTGGTTACATTAAGATCATGGTTTAAAAAAAAAAAAGAATTATAAATTACAATATTGCTAGCTTATACCAATGCTATGCTCTGGTTGAAATAGTATGTTTTTTTACCCAGAATACTTATCAACCTTCAAAAGAACAATTTACAATGCTTGCATATCCCCAAAATAATTTTCTGACCATCAAATTCTATTAGTTCCTCTTTTTTGTCTCTGGACAAACTCATGACTGTCTTGACTTACCTGAAAGAGATGAAACTGTACCAGAGACAACTTTATTGAGGGCTGGAGGAAGTTTCAAATCACCTTTAGGCACGTCCAAGTTTGGCACAAAGCCACTGTCATCCATCTGTTAAATGAATACATGAGCATATGCATCAATGCATTTCTCAGATCTATATAGATGTAGACTAACAAGACTACAAAGTTATATTTATTCATGTGAATCCTACAATAGTTGAGTATACAACCCTAGCCCTTGTTTCAGAAGCCAAGCATATTAATGCTCTGACTCTATGTGTAGAAAGGAATTGTGTTTCTGTGATTTTTTAACAAGGTCCTAAAAGACTATATAAAAAGAATGAGTCAGAGTCAGGCAATTCAAAGCTGCAAGAAATGAGGTTCTTGAAGTAATTAATTTTTAAACTGACATATTAATTTAAATGTAATTTCTTTGAGATAATAATGTGTTTACAAAAGAACCATACGATGACTGAAATCTAGACCTAATTGTCTTAACATTTTGTGTTAGTCATTTTATTCTTAACAGAATGTAGCTAGATGTTCGTTTCACAAAACTATCAACTTTAAATAAATCTATTCACAGATTTCTTTTTCAAATAGAAATCTAGTAACAAAAAACTATTAACTTTAAATAAATCTATTCACAGATTTCTTTTTTAAATAGAAATCTAGTTCCCATCACACTTACATTATCTGAATGTATATACGAGACGACAACTGTGTTACATATGGCCATCAGGAGAAAGAACTCTTGCACATTTCTCACATGCTCAGGAATACTGACATCAATACTCTCCAGACTTCGAAGGCACATGTTGGAAATTTCTCTCTCTAGCGCTGGATCTAGTTGAAGATTTTCAAATATCTGGGAACAAAGTTGTTACTATGTTTGGTTATAATATTTCTCCTTGTGCATACAGTCATTCTATAATTGGATACAAAATGTGTTTAAAAGAATGACTTGAGTACTTACAGAGCTACTTCTACTAAGACCAGCCATGGACAGGTAACTATCAAAGTCACTCTGACTAATTTCTTCATCTAAAATTCATGAATAGAATTCACATCAAGTTAATTTAGATCAATTTTTGTTACTAAAACAAAATATAAACGATAACTTTATTATACAAGAAAAAACACTGAATAATGCTTTTAATATGCATATATATAAAACAAGATCGGGTGTAAGAAGTTGTTAATTTCAACCCAAATCAAATTTCTTTTCTAAACAAACTAGTAACTGTGACTATAAAATCTACTCTACTACAAGCACTCACATGGCATGTGATGATAGTTGACCCCACCCACTGTACATGATTTAAACTCCATCCTATTTTCCGTTAAAGTCCCTGTCTTGTCAGAGAAAATGTACTCAATCTGGCCGAGATCTTCTGTGATGTTCAAGGCCCTGCACTCCATTGGTTTGTCCTTCTCAGCATCATACATCTCGATGTCTTGCATAATAAAATATATCTGACCCAGTTTGACCAACTCCACTGACACATATAATGGCAGAGGGATGACAGACTAAACAAAAAAAATCATACAAAATATAATGATACAACTAAATATGGAGAAATTCATGTAACACTAAAAAAAAATTAAAAAGTAAAAGTAAATAATTATTATAAGAAAAGCCTCTTCTGTATCACACATAAAATAAATGTTTAAAACTTTTTTAGATTAGTTTGTCATTTTAGTTATTGTGATTATGTTTGTAATGCTATCACAGCGCCCTGAGCCTACATTTTGTTAGTTAACAGCACTCTATAAATTAAACAATTATTACATTTATTATTATAGTTATTATATGTTATACTCTAAAACAAGACATTTCCTTCTTTGAACACGATTCACAACTTACTTGAAAGATAATGATATAAGTCCAGAAGACGATAAACCCCTGGTAGAGTGGATTGTACTGATCTTGGTCAGTGAATGAAATAAAAGGCACAAGGTTTGTATTATCTTTAAGGTCATAGCTATCCAACCAAATTCCACTACCTGTTTTTGGTATAAAAAAAGATACAAGTTTTTCATAATAATAATCACATTGGCACAAATGTGTTGTTTTTTTTGTTAAGTAATTTTATGAGACTTATTTTAATGGTCAGTTAACAGCCCTAATTTGAAATATCTTATATGAGAGATATTATCTCTTAAGATTTTGATACTTTTAACAGCCTAACATGACAGCTTTTTTGCTTCAAATGTCTAGACATAATTATCACAGCAATATCTTATAAATTAAAGACTTCTTTCAAAAGAGAAGATAATTCATTCAATAGAGTAAACAAGTCTTGCATTTGTTACTATGCCAGTGTGTTTTAACTTTTTCAAGGTGTTTTTTTTACTTTGTCAGTGTCTTTTTTTACTTTTTCAAAAGTTTTGTTGGGGCGCTGTGAGGTGAAGTGCTTGGTTTCCAAACCAAGAAGTCCCAGGTTCAAATCTTGGTGAAGACTGGGATTTTGAATTTCTGGATTTTCAGGACAACCCTGAGTCCACCCAACTCTAATGAGTACCTGACACTAGTTGGGGAAAGTAAAGATGGTTGTTTGTTGCGCTGGCGGCATGACATTCTTGTAAATTGTCATGCAATAGAAACAGATGACCTATACACCCTCTGCCCTATAGATTGCAAAGTCTGAAAACTGTACTTTTTGGATTTGTTATTTTGTCAGTATTTTTTTTTACTTTTCAAGGTATCTGTTATTTTGTCATTGCTCAAGTTAACTCTTGCATCTAAATCACTATCTTTTAAGTTTCATTTGTCTTGTTCCAGCAGCTAATAATTTCTACTGTTCTCTGCATACTTCCAAAACAGTGTTTGTAATGTTTGTCTAATCTCTCCCATTAAACCTATCATTGCTGGCTGCTTTTATTTTTAGCTCCACTAAATGTGAGTCATGGTCCACACATTTTTCAAACCTCAAGTACACCTTAACCATGAGCACATTTCATTTAAAAAAAAAAAGAATTTGATTAACAATGCTATAAATATTTATAATTTACAGTGTATAGTTTCAACTGCTAAAAATAAACTAGCTGTATCACTGACCTATAGCACAGAAGAAACAAAGAAAGAGCAGCAGTATGACACACCATATGACATCACGGTTAATCTTGGATTCTAATTTACTGATTTTGTGACGAGGGCCTTTGTTGTTGAGCATAGCCTTGGTCTCAGCCCCTGGGAAACAATAAAAAAAAAAAACTATTTAGTAAAATGATATAACTAATACAAATATACATTTGCAGGATTTATGATTTTTTAGAATGTCAAAACTAAATTTCAAGGGTATTAAATTGAATGCATTTAACACGCTCTATCAAACAAAGTATTTCAATAAAATGACAAAACTCAAATTTAAGAAAAAGAACAAAAACACACAATAGAACTAATTGATAAATTATACAAAACTACAAAAGCCATTACTTGAAAAATTCTTTTTTTTATTATAATGTCAGCATAATGTGTCAAGACCAAATTTAACAAAATGTCCTAAAAACAAGTAAGAAAGCCAAGAAAGGAATTCCCAAAGAGGATTTTGAGAAATCAAGGCAAAACCTATAAATTGCTAGATTTTTGGAGTGTTCTAGCGAATATGGAAGTACTGATAAGCTATGTAAAAAGTATTCAAGTTGTTAATCCAGAGGGTTGTTAGGCTGGGTGGATTGGGAGGAGGTAGGGGTGAATTTGAAAGAGGAAGGAGGTTGGAGTGGATCAGCTACTGAAGCACAGTAGGTAGCCTTTGGAAATCTTATTAAATTAAACTTTGCAGGTACAAAAATGAATGCACACATTTTTTTTTTAATTGGATTTTCTCTCCGTAATTATTTACCACATTCTGGTGGAATCAACGTTGGTATCGTCAGGTAGGAGAGAAATAGTTAAAAAAACTTCTAATAAGCTTTTCTCTGGTCTCTAGTTTAGTTTGATAATGTAAAAGTTTTCTGTTTTTATAGGATGTCAAATCTTGATTTTACTTAAAGCCACTTTTGACATATAAATTAAATTTGTTATTTATTAAATTCAAAGTCATACACATTAGTCTTCATAAGTCCTATGACCTAAATCAAAAAAGAGTGCATACAAAAAAACAAGCATCAGGGCCTAATTACCTGCATAAACCACCATCCCTTCAATATAATCTGTATTTCTAATCACACACCCTCTTTGAAGCAAGTTATTGTTTCTGAGAGTACAAGTTCCTGACTCCATTTTTCTAAAATTAAAAAAGAAATATTTGCAACATGTTTCTTAGTTTAGTTCTAGGGCTTTTTATTTTAATTCTAGATTTCTTTTTTTTGTGTGCATTAGTTCTTAGTTTTTGTTAAAGAAAACAATTAATAATACTAAAGAAATTAAATTCTAAATTAGAAATTGAAAGTACTGAGATTAGTGAAAAAGGCTGTATATTTATGTTAATTTATATATAAATTTAAATTTATAAAAAAGCATCAATCCTTTTTTTTTTGCTACAGCTAGACTGACTTTGTAACTAGTAAGGAAGAGACACCAACACCATTAGTTGAACAGATTTATTGTTTCGTTTTTATAAGCATGTCCCAAGTTCATAAAATTATTCAAATTTAAAACTGATGCTATTTATCTTTTAATTTTTATCATACCAACTAGGTTAACTTACACAAATCCTCGAAATGAATATATTTCAATATTTGGCTGCTCTATCTCAACAGAATAAGGAAACATAGTCGGGACAAGACCTTCAGTCTGTAATGACAAAAAAGAAAAAAAATTTAAAAGAATGAAAAATGAAGAATGAAAGGTGCATAAAATGTGTGTTCACTAAATTGATATCTTGATGATGTATTTGACATACATTTAGAAATTATAAAACTTCTGCTCAAATTCTCTATTCTTTAACATATTCTGTAACATATATTGAAAAAAAAAAACAACTAAATCAATTATATACTAAATAAATCATCAAGTAGACTTTCAACCCATCAAAAGTTGTTAACTATATATAAGAGAAAATTTTTTTACAAACAAAATGTGAGTATGCGATTAATACAGCAGTGAACATACTTCTGAAAGTTGAGCCAAGCCTTCCACTACTTGTCTTTGTTTTAAATTAGATTCTCCATCTATGTTACTGGTCTCAATGTGGCATATGCCCTGGGAATCACTGGATCTAATGAATAAAATATCTGCTGGAATAATTTCATTGCAAGACAGGTGAATAAAATCCCCTGGTGTAACTTTAGACCATTCCACTTTGATGTATCTTTGTTCGGATCTGAAAGATATAGGTGAAGGTCAATGAAATTTAATTCTAGACATCTATAACTGAACCAAATGAACAGCAATAATGTATGAGAGAAAGATTGGCATAATTTACAAGCCTTAATTCCATTCACTTCTGCTAAAAGGGAAATAAAAATGGACTAATATATATCTAAAAATAAATGAATAGCTTAACTGGATCAAAATAATTTTTTTTTTACTATCAAATTAAAGTCTAGAAACAAAAACAATGGAAACTATCAACACAATTTGTTTTGTTTGTTAGATTTCAAACTTTTGTTTCTTGCAGTAGAAAATATAATTTTCAAGTTTTTTTAAATTAACAAATTTTAGTGACTGCTATTTTCAAATGAAACTGGTTGCAAGGTATTGCTTACAAATTTATATATGTATATATATTTTTTTTTTTAATTTGTAATTTGTAAGCAATACCTTCACTCTGTAATGACAAATAAGAAAAAAACATTTTTGAAAAGATTGAAAAATGAATATATTTATACTAATACTTATTTATATTTATTCTAATGATAATAATAATAATCAATAAGAATCTATAACAATAATAATCTTTATTATCCATAAGGAAATTTGCCTTACAATTTTGTGCTTACATAATATTTATTATATAGTGTGTCTGAAATGTTGTTGTGCAGTGACAGGGACTAAAAACAAAATGTCTTGTGAGGACATGTCTGTTTTCAAGTTATAAATGAATCTTGTTGAATAAAACCAAAATATTGGTAATTCTATTGGCATAGAATACTAAACTAAAATGTAGAAACAGTAGACCAGATTTTAGTACTGTAAAACTTTGTCTAGATGATTTTCTTCTGTATTGTAATTGTTAACTCCATCACACCTAACTGATGATACGAGGGTTGATTTGACGCCATTAAATTAAATTTATGTTTGTGCTATATAAAAGAGCATGCATTCTTGTATAATTATATACTTTATTTATATAACATTTCCTGATTGCATAGAAAAAAAAGTTATTGAAGTTTAACCCTAACAGGGTAGTGAAACACAAAACAGCAAAATTAATAATTCCATCATAACATGGAATACAATTGCGGAAAGAAAGAGTTAAAATAATAAAGTGGTCAAACTACTTTAAATAATAGATATATGTTACTAACCTTGAAAATATTCGGCATGTCCGACTGTTTATTTGTTTATCTGACCTGTATCTCCGAAAATCTTCAAAGGCATCCTTAGCAGCTGTTACTGCTAAGACAAATAACACAGGAAGTGCAGCAACTTCTTTGGCGAATGCATTGACTTGCGGAATCCAATTTAAAGCCACGACAAAAATGAAGTAAATATTTGCAAATCGATGAAATTGTTCAAATAAGTTCTTTGGGAAAAAAGTTAATATTGTATACCTTGTAGTCTTTATAGCATTATCTTTGTAGCCAAAATTAGGATGAAGTTTGTTTTTGACATTTATAGCAGGATCAACTGTATGATTGGGCACTACAGTGCGCATTGAAGGTTTGATACCTCGGTTCGGCCAACAACGCCGTAGAATGTTCCCCATGTTGATTAAGCTTACTGGCTATTAATCAAAGCAAACAATTTTGATTCATCAAAGAAATGTGAAGAGTCTTGCTACACATCTGCAACAAAAAAAAAACTTAATAAAGTTCACAGCAACAATTAGCACATTTGTTTAATACAATATTTTTTTTTATCTAGATATAAGATAAGTCTATAGATCTGGAGTAAATTTCCACTAATGGATGCTTACATCTTAAAGACATGTCATCATCTTAGTGTTCATAGATATTTTTTTAATGTTTATCAAGGAACTACCACTGCCCCATGATCCATATTTATACATTTCTATGCCACATTACTTTCCTTTCCATAACAAATCATTGACATTTTTCCAGTTATTTTTACTGAACCAAAATAACAGTAATGGTGAATCCACTGGTAATTAGAATGCAATTTCAAAAAAAATTATACTTTCAATAACTTTAAAAACAAATTAAAGCTCCATCAACATCAACACTCTATTTTTATGGTTGGCCTAATAAACTGATTATTAAATGGGACTTTTTATTTGACAAATCGTTGGTTTTTTTTTAAAAAAAAGATCTAAATAGCTTTAAAAAAATCAGTCTATTTAGTTGTTCTATAAAAGATGACATCTTCAAATAAATAACAAGCTTTCTATCACAATTCTAAAATAGAAACATTTTTATCACAAACAATATAGGCCTATTGAATCAAATATCAGACCTGCCTACCTGTATGTATATATATATGTATATTTTGGCACCAGTATGTGTAACACTTGTGGGATGGACTATTTTAAATTTTATACCATAGAATTTATATTTTCTTGACTTGAGGGATCATCTAGCATTTTAGCCAGTGTAGATCTACTAGAGTCGTCTAGATCTAATTAATGTAGATCTAGAGTCTATATTTAAACTTAATAGAACTAGTAATAATTAGTTACACTAAATCTAGAATACTATATATATAGAAAGTAGAGGATCTATCTAGACACTAGATATAACCCTATATCCAGGCTCTAGAATAGATCTATAGTTTAGTGACAGTCTAGTCTCTAGATCAATTATATTTGTATCAATATTACAAATATTACTTCAATATATTTTATTAAAATGAACATAAGAATCATTGTTTCTATACATTCTTCTTCTAAATTTCTAATGAACTTTTAAAATAAATAAGGACTCATACTCAGTAATTAATTGGTACCAATGTCACTCATAGCACTCTATTTTTCTTCAGTTAAGGGGCTATAACTGCTAACAAGAACCAATTAACATATAGAACTTAGCATAGTGTCGTAGTGTCTTCACCCCACCTTTTTTATTTATTTTTTTCTCCCATAGGATGGCTTAGCATAACCTCTATGACCAATCGATAGCTAGCTTCTAAAAAAAAAGATCCAAAAGTAACATGATGGGGTTCATACATATTTGCAGTTAGGGTTGTAATTTTTTTAGAGATTTTGCATAACAGTTGAGAAGCTTGAAATATTAAATGATTTCCAGGGTCATCATGACAACAGCTGAGATTTCCACCACACACATTACAACTCACTCCTCAAGTACCACATGAAACTTGTAGATCAAACATTGCATCTCTTTAGTAGGTCTCCACCCCTTCAAGACCACGGCATTCAAATCCCAAGTTATCACCAAATAGATCTATTTATTCTCTATTAGAATCTTGATGGCAAGGTCCCCCCTTCCAAAATAACCACAAAAAAATTGTAAAAATGTATCCTCTTTTATTATCCACATTAAACAATCATAACCATGCTCTGCCTGAACCCATTATTTCTTTTTGGAATCAACATAGCAACTCCTGCCCAAAATTGTAAGCTGTGATGTCAAAATTGTTCAGGTTATCTCTAATGTCACAACTTATAGTTTGTCCATCGTGGATCGATGATGACCACTTTGTCATCCAGTGGGCTGAGGGCTTTGCACTGGGGTTTTGTGCCTCCTCATTTGGCTGGTGAGACCTATGTGAGCCCGGAATGTTCGGCTGCACGCTGGGCAGGTTATTCCAGCTGGAGCTAGAGTCATTGGCCTTGCTTTTCTTCTCTGGTGTTTTTTTTCTGCCAGCATTGTTCTTTTTTCCTCAGCTCTGTCATGTGCCTCTGTCTCCCAGGTAGCTGGGTCTATGCTGAACGCTTTCAGAGAAGCTTTGAGCCTGAGGGTAACCCTGAAACGCTTTTTTTGACCACCTTGCGAGCGCAAAACATAACTAAACTATGAATGAAATTAGAGAAGCTTCAAATGGTGCCAACATTTGCCAAAAATGACTGCAAACAAAGTAGAAGTTTACTATTCACTGTCCATTGGCAGCTATACTAAGAGATAAGATCAAGTTAAAAAGATTTTAATAATTTCCACTAGTCTTTAACTAAACTTGATTCTAAAACTAACCTTATCTAATCTATTGAGTCTCTATTCAAAGTGAAACTTGTCCTCACTGAGTGACAGTCACTAAATCCAAACCAAAGTGTCCAACCAAAGTTACTGAAAGACTGAGTCTGAAGTGAAAGTGACAAGTCTATCAACTTTAATCAACCATTTGCATTTCCTAAATTTTGACTAAAAGTTAAAAGAACGTGTATACTAGAGTCTAGATCTATTTCTAACGTCTTCTTCCATGTTAATTAGAGATACATTTTACTACAAAGATTGTTAATTAACGATTCCATCTCTTTGGTATAGATAATATTCAAGTCAATCATTTGAGTGTGTATATAATGTAATAGATCTAGAATGGCAACGGGACAATAGTGTGTATTTATTGTTGCTGTTGATGCAAGCTAAGACTGTTGTATCGATGGGCGTGATTGGATTTGATCTCGTTGTCCAATCGAAACTGGTGTAGCAAAACCTGATACGGAACAACAATGATGCCACCGAACAAGTATATATAGATCACGTAGATCACGGACCTATATTTTCTATGTCTTTAGATCTATATATATATGCTAGTGATGTAATATCTTCTTCTTATCTTATCTTATATAATACAGCAGCTATCACCGTAGTAACATAGAATCTAGTATAACACAAAACAATGCAATTATACGTTACACGCAAAAATATATATCTAGGTCCAAAAATTGATCTAGATCTATTTAATTGTTAACACATTGAAGAAAATGGTGGGGAAATTTAAATGATTTTTTCTTCTTTCTCAGTTTCTTGTGCGAGTTCTACGACTTCTAATGCAAAATCAAAGATTTGCCACTGCAGGGCCCCCAGTGCCAGAGGTAAACGATTGTTTGGAAAATATAAGCATACATGTGATCCTGCCGGACTAAGTAAAATAAAGAACTTTGGGCCAGAGGTCTTCAATCTCTTCATCGGCTACAAAATAAACAAAAAAAAAAGACAAACAACACAAAATAGGTTTACCCGTTTAAGTAACTTATGCCTATTTTGTGTTAATTATTTCTTTTTTTTTTTTTGTATTGTAGCTGATGAAGGCCTCATAGTCCAAACATCCTTTGTTTTTCTTGGTCCGGCAGGGCTTCTAACATACTTTATAAATAATAGATATAGATTTTTATGTAAATTATAGTTCAGTGATTGACGTACTCTTCTTACATAGAAATTTAAAAAGAATAGTTACCTTACCTATAGTTATCTGTCATGATGGCCGACTTAAAGTGGGAGTCGGCTCTTGAAGACATCTCAAAAGCATCTACACAAGATATTGAGAATGTAGGCACATTAGATTTACTTCAGACCAAAAGGGATAGGTGAAGAGGGTGGTGTACACTAGATTAGATATATAACGTTCATAAGTAATACATCTAATCTAATAAGTTAATTAAATCTAGATCTAGTTCCACTGACTCACCACCAGTCGGAGCAGTCCACTGGCAGGCACTGGACTGGTCACGACTCAGCAGACTAACTAGTCACTACTACACTAGTCTGTAACTGACTCTGTTACTGTAGTCAGACTCTGAGACTGGTGGCAGTGGTTGAGGTGGCTAGTCTAAGTCAAGTCTAGACTTCTAGAATACTCAAGATCTAGAGACTAGACTTTACTGTTCAGACTAAATTTTACGTCTAAATTACTAAATCTTGATTTACTAGTACAGTAGTAGTAGTATGACAATATCTCACCAACTTTCACTCATGTCGTATGCCAGGCTAAGTCTTCTTAGTAAAAGTTATATTATAAAATAAATTATAATAATTATAAGTTGATCTTTGAACCTCATAGACTATGACATTGTAGAAAGAGTCTGACTCTGAGTCAATGAATATATATATGTGAATTATGTGTTCATTTCTTCAAGAAACCTCTACTGGTGGGTGATTGGAGTATTGGTATTTTTATAAAAGACATGAAAATACCTATTGAAAAACTCAACGGTTTATTTACTATAGTTACTATATTTTTATATATCTGATCTGAGTTTATTCTGCTAAAACAATTTTTTTTTCATTTTTCTGTTAGAGAGCTCAGATTAGTAGTCTTATATCTTCAATGAATTGCACAATGGTTTCCAGCAGGCAGCTCTCCTTATAGTTCTTGCTTTATAAGAGGTTTTGGGGCTAAGTGTCTTGTTCATGCCTCTTAATTTAGAGTATCAGCTTAAAAGAACTGTAGTCAGCATTCTCTGCTGATGCTTCACAAAGGCAAATGTCAATATTTACTATTTTTTACCTCATTTGTCTCATTCTGTTGTGTCTGTTTCTGAGGCAAAATATATATTATATTGGTCAGAATGAGAGAGTTTGTGGTCCATTTCCCATTAATTCTACACTCTATTTTTTTTATTGTTTTATTCATTCTCCCATCTTTGGCCAGTATGTCTGCTTTTTCAATGCCTTCTATTAAAATGTGTGCTGAGATCATGCTAAAATAATTATTGTAAATATTTTGTATTGCACTTTTAACAAAAAAGCTGTTAAAGTCATAAGCATACAAACAGTCTGATGAATTATAT
>JADKLZ010000728.1:30833061-30845390 GCA_021533235.1 Biomphalaria straminea
TGGGATCTAGTAAAGTTCAACTCTCAGACCTTGTGAGACTAATGGGACCTAGTAAAGTTCAACTCTCAGACCTTGTGAGACTAATGGGATTAGTTTAACTAAAATGTGTGATGTCTGAACCAAGTAGCCAACTCACACTGTTGGAATCAGTTGATCACAATGGATCTTGTTACTTTGCTATAGATGAGAAATGTAGATTAGTATGACATAGCCTTTACTTACCTTAGCTTTTTCAGCATTATGCAAGTAAGTGTTCAAGAATAAACGAATGCATCTTGAGAAATAGAATATAAATAGTATCTGACGATAGTAGGCTAGATATGTAGAGCGCTTTCATTAAATTAAGATTGTAGGCAACGTTTGTAAAAATACATACATCAACAGTGACTTCGAGTGCTGCCTCAAATATTGACGCTAATTTCTTTCCACTGCTATTTCCTGTTTCCTGTTTTACCTTCCCTGGAGGGATTTACTTACAACAAAAGAAAAAAATCAATTCGATTGATTTACTTTAGTCAAAGTTTCTACTTGCAGTACAACAAACATATTTCGAAAGTGATAATAGTGTTATCTATTTATGTGGCCCACGGTTAACGAGAGTAACATGTGGCCAGCACAACGACCAACCGCTTTTACTTTTCCCCAAGTAATGTCTCAGTATTCACTAGAGCATTGTGGACTCAGGGGAGCACAAAAGATCCCGATCTAAAAAAAAATTCCAGTCTACACCAGGAATCGAACCCCGGGACCCAAAGAATTCAAGCTCTTTGCCACTAAGCCACCGCGAATCCCATTGAAAGAGTGTAAATTTAATAAATTAATTTGTTCATTTTTTTTTAAATATTTCTCTCAAGCGTTCAAAGACAGGTGATGGCAACAAAGAAACTTAGAAGCTAGATTTAATGCTTAATACACATTTGCTTTACTTTAATGCATTCTCAAATCATTAAGGAAAACTTACGTAGCAGGCGTCAGTCAGATTTACGTAGGCAGGCGTCAGTCAGATTTACGTAGGCAGGCGTCAGTCATATTTACGTAGGCAGGCGTCAGTCAGATTTACGTAGGCATGCGTCAGTCAGATTTACTTAGGCAGGCGTCAGTCAGATTTACGTAGGCAGGCGTCAGTCAGATTTACTTAGGCAGGCGTCAGTCAGATTTACTTAGGCAGGCGTCAGTCAGATTTACTTAGGCAGGCGTCAGTCAGATTTACGTAGGCAGGAGTCAGTCAGATTTACGTAGGTAGGCGTCAATCAGATAGGACTTATATACAAGTATCAGACGTTTATTCAGGAATAATGATTACTAGGTCCAAACCCAAAACCTTCTGGTAGGGGAAGTGTTCGGACTTGGTTCGAATGTGCAGCAATTATAACATCGTGACCACTTTTGAAATGAGTATCTTTGACCAGCAGGACAGCACGGACTGAGACATCCTAAGAATTGATGCCCTACAATCAGTGGCGTAGCAAGGTACCCGTGGGCCCGGGTTCAAGAATATGTTGATGGGCCCCTACTCCCCCCCCAATATGACGCATATTTTGTGTGCCAAAGAAATCCAGTAGTTTGTATGTATCAGTACATTTACTAAAAGACATTCCCATGCAAATTCAATAACACAGCTGACAGACTCATTGAATACCATGCATAAGTAATGTTCAGCAACGTAAACCTAATGTGCAAGTGGCTGCTTTTGTTGAAACAATAAACGAAGGCTATTCAGTGTCGTAGCCAGGGTGGGGGCGGGGATGGGGGTCCAAATTTGAAAATCTCACCGGAACCTCACTGAGGGGCACCCATATGCAGGGCCGGTCCTAGGCCACTGCAACCTATGCGGTCGCAGTGGGCCCCGCGCTTTCATAGGCCCCGTTCTAACTCTAGGTGTAATTATTAAATAGCAAAATATATACGAAAAATTCCATGAAATTTCCTGAATTTATTCAAATCTCCTGAAAACTCTTATGAATCTCATGAAAAATAGACAAGACTCGTAAAATAAAGTTAATTTGATTGTAATCTACATCTACTAAAGAATGAATAAAATTCAAAGTCGATTTTTTTTCTAATACAAAATCTTAATTTTCACTTATTATCCTTTTCCCCACCCATACTAGGCCCAGCGCAATCAGTTTCGCATAGGGCCCCGCAATCGCTAAGACCGGCCCTGCCCATATGAGTGTCCGAAATTTGTTTTCCATTAAATATTAAATATTACGTCTTTATATAATGTCAGGATGTCGAATGTCAAAATGCAGGTGTCCCTAAAGAGATCAAGCCTCTCGGGCCCCAAATCCCTAACTACGCCACTGAGGCTATTGTACTGTTCTCTCATATTGAAAAACTACCCTTGCCTTTGAATCGTAAGTAATTTAAGGAAAGATGGTGATATTTTATTACTTAAGAGTATTTGTTCAGTCATTCCTAAAGACTTCTGGTTCTCACTAATATGAAATCTTACAAATGTTTTTTTGCAATTTCTTAGTTCTTCATCGGAGTTCACAAAACCTTCTCAGAAAATAATGCAAATTTAATCAATTTCAATTCTCTTTGAGTGCTGCAACCATGTTAGAGAACCATGTTAGAGAAAAATAGCACAGATGTGGATCTCCTTTAGGTGTTTTGCTAAAATTGCATTGCTCAAGTTTATTATCTCTTTTTGAATTTGTGGGTTGAGGTAAAAGGTTGTGTTTTTGTTTTCTTAAGAATGTATGTATTTTGCCAAGACATTATTGTTACTTGTGTCACCTAAACGATACACTTTGCGACGACCACTAAATGAAAGGTTCTTGAAGTTTAAAGTTACAACTATCATTTACTATGCGATGAATTACTTTCAGTCAGTAATATCAACTTTTTCGATGTGCTCTTTGTTTAGCCATTCACGTGAAAGACACTATCCCACGATAAATGTAGTTATTGCTATTTTAAAAATGTGTGTTAGATCTATAAACCTCCTCCTCAATAAAGTCACAATAAGTAGCTAAAAAGTCAAAACCTTTAATGTTTCCCAAAATAACAAACAGAATATGATGTTTCTTTTACTTGTTTAATACATAATTTAGTATAAATCTAGAGTTCTGGTAATGGATAAAAAAAAGATTCTTACTTTTTTAAAAAAGCAGAAAAAAAAGGGTACTACTATCAACGGCTTAATTAACATACATGGAAAAAAAAAGAAGAAAGAAGAAAGTATGGGACCCAAACATCACCACCAACGCACCGTCACCACATTACAATAAACCTGATGAAAGCAGTTTCAACTATTAAAAAAAGAAGGGTTATGTTTTGAAGTAAATATAAAGTTTGAGATGACGTTCAGGATATTTTAAGGAAACTTTTTAACTTTTTAAACCATTTTTTTAACAAAATTGCAGTGTAAGGCAGGCCACAATTTGTCATGGGATCAGGCGAAATGAAACCCCTACCTGCCATGTAGTGTCGTATTTACAGTTGAAAATGCCTTATATATTTTAGATATGGGGCTCCCATTAGGTCCAGATATTGTATGTAACTACTAAGTATTTCATGGAGGCCCTAAGATAGAGCTTATGTTGCATAGAAGGGCCCTGGAGGCATGGTTGTTTCACCATCGTGTTGGGGCCCTACAGGGGCGGCCCTAGCAGTGCGCGGGGCCCTGGGCGAGCGTCATGTGCGGGGCCTCTAGCCGTAAAGGTAGACTATATATATATATATATATATATATATATATATATATATATATATATATATCGTACCACATCTCGCTAACGGGCTAATCCTTCTCTAATGCTGCAACAATAACAATACAGTATGTTCGCCTCAAAGCTGTGGGCCTTATTTTTGTAACAAAACATAGAACATTACATAGGGTACTGCTGGTTTACCATTGGCCGCTGAAGTACATTATATACTGTATTTTAATTGTTCTGCATCAACAGATGCAAATAAAAAAACACTCGCCACTACTAATAGTATGTCGCCCCTCTCACTCTGCTAATTGAAGCCAATAGGATGTTCTTTAATAATAAAGTGTTCTATAGGAGTTACTGTGGTCCATTCACTTTCGAAGACCCGACTTTTCCGGAAAGGCTGTATCACGTTTTTTTTTTAAATAATTTATAAAAACAAGGTTACAAGGACAGTTTGTGTGGAAACACAAACTCAAAATCTGCCCCTGAAGTGGTCCACCCAGACAGGTAAAAAAGGAGATTTCAATATTTTCAGAAAGAACATCAGAATGAATTTCTATCAATGACAAATAAATGACAAGTAGAATGGAGAAAGAAGGTTGACAGATCTTATGTAGTGCCCCAGTGAAGTTTATTAATTACTTTACCATATTATGACACGTGATATGAAAAACTAATTATTAATTGTTGTTTTAAATTATGTCCAACTTATATGGATATGCTTACTAAATAGATTTTTTGTGTGTAAATGTAGTAGTTAGTATAACAAAACTTACTTAACTTAGCAATACTAATGTAAAAAACAAAATGAAAAAAAAACAAAACGTTTTCATATAAACCTGTTTAAAAAGGGTAATCTATTCTCTCTTAATGTATAAGAGCTTTCCGTGTTTGTTAACATTAATAATGAATAGTTGTAAAAGTGATGTATTTTTCTGAAATTAACTGCTTGCATAAGTGATTTAAAAATTAGATTTTTCGGTTTTAGAAAAAAAAAAGTAGCCGTTGCATCAGAACTTTAAATGGTCTTAAATATTATGATGTCGGATTTTCACTAACTTTTCTAGTTTACGAGATCTAAACGCAACGGATGGACGGACAGGCACTCCACACAAAACTAATAGCGTCTTTTCCCCTTTCTGGGACCGCTAAAATTCTCCCGCTTTTTTTTTTTTTTTTTTTTTTGTTTTTTCAACACGTTCACACAGTAGCCAATTGGAAAAAGAAAACTTAATATGTCATGCTGGAAGCTGATTTGCCGAAATAACTGTATAAGCACACCAACTGGTGATACTGTTTATATCCGAAAAATATTAGCCTATACGTTTATGAAATTAAACAGATTACTGCGAAAATCTTACCTTCGCGTGCTTAGAACGTATCACCAGCAACAGTCGAGAATACACCGTACAATTGTTTAGTTATTTTCAGTGCTTTTTTATTAAAAAATAAATAAATGGATTGCCTAATTTTGTAACTATTAATAAATTAATAATAAACGCTAAAATTCAATAAAATTAATATTTTTTCCCCACATTGAAAAAAAGTGAAGTACGCCGTACGACGTGACGGTTAAAAAAAGCACTGATTATTTTCATTAAATAATCAATTGGTCAAAAGTTCCATTATTGTTACTACAAATGTATTTTTCATATACAATTTTTCATAATGCAAAGAGTAGTTCAAACTTTATCACTACGCATTTTCCAAATAAAATCCGATTAGACTTCGAAATGATTAGGATTGGTTGCTTCTACTTATGTGTTTTTATTGTGAACTGTTAAACGATGATAGCCTCTAAGACTCGACTGTCTTTACCGAAACAAAACGGTATTTCGAAATAAAAAATGTAATCTTAAATAGCAATTGGTATATTTGGTATACTGGGAAAATATTGAGTAACAAGTCCTTGTTTATCACCACTCATTTAGTTTTCGAAGTTGGTGACAATAAAATCTCCCAGCGCGGGGCCCCCTCAGGCGCGGGGCCTGGGGCGGTTGCCCCAGTTGCCACCCCCTAAGACCGCTACTGGGGCCCTAAATGGTCGTGGGCCCGGGTTCATTGAACCCCTTCGCGCCATGGATGCTACGCCACTGCCTACAATCGTATGTCCCCTCTGCCTCCTTTTAAAAAAAAAAAAAATCGGATTAAACCCTTAGTAAAAAGAGAAAAAAAAATAGCTCTCCTATCAAAAGAGTTTAATTTTCATGTTTCAGCACAAAAGGAAGAAAATTGTTGGAATAGTTGGATAATAGACATAAATAAATATAGACTGATCAATAAGAGAGTTTTATGAAACGAAAATGTGTGACTTGCAATTTTGTGTACTTTATTTTATGTCTATTAATTTTGTTTAAAATCTCTAAGACTGAAAATCATGCTATTTTTAAATCTTTCATAATTCGGAAATCCGAATTCAATAGATATACATGTTTTCAAGTTACATGAAGTTACTTCCTTTTTCCAGTCTATATTTATTTGTCTATGAGTTGGACTGATAACGTCAAAGCAACAATAGACTATAATGATTTGGTCATTATTAAGTCGAACAAAGCAAATGTGTAGCATCTATTCTTATTGGTAAATTATAGATTTTATATAAATATTGTTACGACTCTAACTAGCCAGGCTCTCTACAAACTGCACCACACGATTTAACCAATTCAAAGAACTTGCCAACTCAAGGCTCCAAGTAACGAAACACTCTAATGTCCAATAGATCACAGCCAATATTGTACGATTGGCAACAAAGTAACACTGACTGTACAAAAACGTCACCGTAGATAATCACTACGCCGTATCAACTCTGTAACGATGTATCAAGCTCTTCTGGCTCTCCGCCTCTTCCTTGTATTCGATTCTTTGTTCTGCGTTTGACTTTCGCCACTTGTCACAGTTGACCACTGGTCTAGCGCTGACCTGGGGCGATTTGTGTCGGCTAACTAAACACACACTACTGCCCTATCCGCATCACCACCAGAGTTATAAAAAAAATATTAAACATGTTAGCTATTTTTGTATAGATATGACATCAGTTGTTAAAAAATGATGTATCGAGTATTAAAATAAACATTTGATTTCATATACATGTATTTATATTAAAGGTATCGGAATCGCCATGGTCTTAATAACCTTCATGGTCTGCCTTTATTACAATGTCATCATTTTATATGGGATGTACTACTGTGTGGTATCGTTGGTCTCTCTGGACACAGTATTGCCCTGGTCCACCTGTGACAACTCCTGGAACACTAAATATTGTGTCACAGAAAAACTGAACGTTGTCAACATGTCAGAACAGCAGGCAGTCAACTCTACATTGGGTTAGTCCTGGTAATAGTTTTAGTGTTTTAGACTACATTTCAATAGGTTCAAATAGCGTCTGTTTTGTTCACCAGACTCTCACCTTCTTCTTATCTTATAAATTAAAGACGTTCCTTTAAAAGAGAAGATCAGTACGTCCTACGCATATCCACGTGTTGATAAAGTGCAAAAAAAATTTTTAACATGTTTCGGATGTTCCTTCATAGCTGAAAGTTATACGATTTTTTTAAAAAATTAGAAACGTATAACCTACTCTGCTAAGTCAGCGGTTATCCTGACTGATACAAGCAAACCGTTCCATACTCTAATGGCTCTGGGTAAGAAGGGGCACGTGTACGAATTTGTCCTAGCGTATGGAATAAGAAATGTGTCTTTGTAAATTACATGTATCCCACAGCTTTCTCATTTTTGTGTGTCGTTGTCTACAGCAAACCATTTAGTGCCGGTTCAACTATTTAGAATCTCACGTACGCTTGTTTTCCATATTATCAACAGGTTGTTTTTTTTTAAAGCGTGTGGTCGAGACTTGCTGCATGGACACAGCATATATCAAAATGTCACGTGATTAAGAGCTGAATATTTTCTTGTGAATGTGACAGTTTTTCTAACACCTTACTCTCCCCACTCCCAGCGATTGGTCTCGTTCCCAGCATGCAGTGTTCTGTTGTCATAGAGAAATAAATAAAATACTTTAGACTGGAAAACGGAAACTAATTATTATTCACGATTGATCAAATCACAGACCTATATATGCAGAATGTAATTATTTTCAACTAATTGACATAACACACCTGTGCATTACACACAAGCGCACACGCCAGATTAGAACAGAATCCACACAAGTGCACACTACTCATTATGTTTACTGTTTACTTTATACATACGTCCTCTGTTTTGTACCCATCAACTCAAGAAAACATTTTTTAAAAAAAGGACAGATATTAATATAGAGCTGAGATATTTGTAAAAACGAATATTTACATTTTATTAGATTTTATTTTATTTTAGTTTAGTTTTCAGAAGATTTTTAATAATGTCAGGAGATTTTCATGACTCATGACTTTTTCTTATATTTTATAATTTTAGAAGAATTCCAGGAACCATTTAATAATTTAAACTGGTTTAATTTATTAATTTACATCAGAATTCGCATCGCGCGGGGCCTATGAACATTTAGAAACCATTCAGGATAGAAGACAAAAGAGTAAAGTAGCAATAATACACAAGTCACTGAACCATAATCTTCAAATACAAAAAACATAACCTAATAAAATACTTAGAATGACACAAACATAACGGCAAATTTCCTATTCCATATGCTTGGGCAAATGTTTACAAATGCTGCTTCTTCTCTAGTGCTATTAGATCATGTAATGGGTTGCTTGAAGTTGAATCAGCCAGGAAAATCAATGAATTGGCAGATTTTAAGTCACTGATTAAAATGCATGACTAGATTAGCACATGGATTATCTTCTATTTTGAATGGACGTCTGTAATTTATAAGATAAGAAGATAAGATACGTCTTTGTCTTGCAGAATGTGTATTGTATTTTAGTTCTAAGACTGTCCTTTAATGGTTCTGGGTATTGAAACATATACATAGTTACTCTATGTTTCTTCTCACTGTGCTCTTAGTATTACCTGCTTGTGTGTTTCTTTAGATCATATGGACTTTCAATGTGTGAGTCAAATCTTGACCAGAGACAACGTCACCATGACGTCACTCACGTACAACTACACGCAGACGATGTTAAAGTCATGTGACCTGACTGTCTTGCCTAGCGAGGAATATTTCACGTAAGTACAAACAAAACCCACACACACACACAAACGCACACAATTAATGTTGTCCATCCTAGAATGATAGCCATACTAACTTCTGTGTAAACATATTGCGTATTCATACATCCATTGGCATCCTTCAGTCGTGAAACGGCTATGATTCATCTCAAACACTTTTTCATATGGCTGTGGAGCCCTATTTTGGAGAGACACTCCCGTCCACAAATATTGCAGGTCAAGGTGGCTTTCGCTTAAGTGGTAGAGGAGCTGGCCATTTCCTGTGTGGCACGCTTTTCTTCAAAAATCGAGGCCCATGTTTTCTCGCTGTCTATAGCTTTCTTGGTCATTGTCTCTCTCCAACTAGTGCGGTCTAGGACTTAGTCTTCCCAATGGTCAGTATCAATGTTCACTGATTTTAAATCCCGATTTATCACATTCACTTAATCGGAGGTGGGGTCGACCATTTTTTCCTGAGCCAGACGCATATTGCATATATATAGAGAGAGAGAATAAAAATCTTATAAAATAAAAAGGACTCGCATATTTTCTTTTCATTTGCTATTTTAAGAAAGAATATTAATTTAAAAAAAAATAAAAGAATCATGAAATTACAATTTCATTTTTTCAAATTGTCTGATTGTAATTTTGTTTTATATTGCCTGCTGGCAGACGTCACATACTGAGACTGAATGAAGCAGACGACATCGGCCATCTTGGAGGTATCAGTTTAAAGTTACTTGTCTTCTTGGCATTGGCTTGGTTAATCCTGTTTTTCATACTAAGAAAAGGTGTAGAAACCTCAGGCAAGGTCAGTCTTTTAGTGTGTCTTTAATAATGGTCAATCTTTGTTACATAGATTTATATTCTGTACGTTTTTTTTTTTTTGTTTTGGTTCCGTCTCTGTAGAGTGACAGCATACAAGATATGTACTTTTTAAATCTTTCTCTCCTAATCGACGGTACCATCGTTGATTTTGACCTTATCAAATTAAATAATTGATTTTTTTTTATTTTGACTTTGAATTTTATAAAAAGAGCATGCATTTCCCTTTAATTCTATACCAAATACAACATTTTCTGATAACAAACAACAAAACTATCGAAGGCCAGTCATAACGGGGTAGTGAAATAGTAATTAGCAAAATCAAGAATTCCTTCAAAGTGTGGAAAAATAATTACGCAGAGCAAGAGTTAAATATATAAATATAGCTGCCAGAAGTTATTCATTTGTTCAAAATGTGATGTTATTTTATGTTAACATCTGTTACTTTATGTCTAAAGTCTTCAACCTTATCTCAAAGCTTATCTTATCTTATAAAATACAGACGTTACTTTAAAAAAAGATATATGACCTACGTGTGTTCCTGGGCCAATCTAGTCATGCATGTTTACTAATGAATTAAATTCATCCAAGTCACTGGTTTTCCTGGGCTGGCTCAGGCAACCCATTCCATGCTTTAATAGAACTAGGGAAGAAGGAGCATTTGTACTAATCTGTCATAGCATATGGAACGAGGAATGTGCCTTAATCTTGTGTCTTTCTGAATATTTTATTAGGTTCTGTTTTTGTATTTGAACAATATGTTTCAGTGTTTTATGTATAATTGCTACTTTACTTTAAGTCTTCTATCCTGTCACTCTGCATGGATTACGATCTAGCCGGCTAGAAGCATCCTACAATGTGATACTATACTATCTATAGGTTCTAGTACTTGCAGTGATTAGCTGATGCAATTAACGTCATAGGAAACAAATTTGCAAAGTTATTTCACAATATCTGATTGTCAATGTCAGATTGTTTCGACAGGCTCCACCTACACAAGAGCAATGGATGGGATTGTTTCAGTAAGCTCCACCTACCCTAAAGCAATGGGTGGGATTGTTTCAATAAGCTCCACCTACCCAAAAGCAATGGGGGGGATCGCTTCTTTACTTAAATGCTGTCTTGATCCAGCGTAAAAGAATTCTTGCTCTCGAAAGATTAACCTCTGAACCATGTCACTATACTCTCCAAGCAAAATTATACTAACCTATGTGAACTCCACACACTGACCACTATGGAGTCCTGACACTAAGAATACAATTCAATTCTGTTATCGACTGTCCCTTGTATTATTCCAGGTTGCTTATTTTATGGCATTGTTCCCATATTTTGTTCTGGTGGCACTATTAATCCGAAGTGTGACTCTACCGGGATATTTGGATGGTATCAAATACTACATAATACCAGAATGGGAGAAAATTGCTAATGTTGATGTGAGTAAACACATTCCTTGAAATAAACCAAAATAGAGAGATGGCTGTTATAGGCCTATTTATTACATCTACTGACTCATTTATCTCGAAATCGCTTAAATCTCTAACTGATACACAACCAAAGAAAGTCATTTATTTGTCAATCAGGTTTGGAGAGAGGCCGCAACACAAATATTTTACTCATTGGGACTTGCCTTTGGAACACTGATCACTTTGGCTTCCTATAACCCGTTCAAACATAACTGTTACCGGTAAATATGTAGGCCTATAGCTTATTACACTTTATTGACGTTAAGTTTTGAAAGACATAACTTGATGTATTAGTGTATCTATTGGTCTTCTGAATCTCATGCAGCCAATTCTGACATCTCTGTAAATGCTTTGGTAAAGACTAATGATTTCCTGAAACTCTAACTTGCTTAGTCAACCATAAGTTCCATAAGAAATAATCAGAAGTGGTGCCCTTGCAAATCTTACGCAGTGCTACATTCTAGCAAACCCAGTTTTTACTCCTTTTTTACGTTTTTTTTTTTCTGATTTAAATATACTTATATCTCAGCCCAACCCTTCCGTTGGACGGCGGGGGAGTGTGCCGGGCAACTTACAGTCAGTGGTGTAGCTAGATGGGGGAGGAGCAGGGGAATTTGAAAATTGGGGGACCCCCAAATGAGTGGGGTTTTTTTACATTAAATATTAAGCAAATTGAATTGGCCCCCAAAAAGGTCAAGCCCCCCGGACCCCCAAATGATTGAACACTCCTAGCTACGTTCTGCTTCTAGTACACCTTAATGTGCTTTAACGGACATTTTTATGGTGCTAAACTAGTTCATTTCCATTTTCAGAGTGTGTGTAATACAAAAGACGAAATTATCTATGAAACGAAAATAAAATGTAAATTTCTTTTTTTATATACTCAACTGCAATTTCAAAAATGATCACTTAAAGAAAAAAAAAACACTTTTCAGGGACGCCATTTTGGTCGCTGTTATTAACTGCTCCACTTCTGTTTTTGCTGGTTTCGTAATCTTTAGCATGCTGGGATACATGGCTCACGTGACAAACCAGGATGTACAAAGTGTGACAACTAGTGGTGAGTGGTAAAGTCACACTGTGACACAATTTATAACTCAGTAACTCATATAAATACATAAAATATATATAAAAGACAAGATTCTTAAAGATCTTTTACCTAAAAAATAGGGTACTGAAAGCGAATCTAGATTTATGTATATAAAAAGCAAATAACTTTATATATATATATTTATATATATATATATATTTTCTAAGACTGAAGATCATGCAA
>JADKLZ010000728.1:30858612-30876375 GCA_021533235.1 Biomphalaria straminea
GATTGCTTCTTTACTTTTGAGTCTTCTGTCCTGAAGGCTTTCTAAATTTAGGGATTTTACCAAAGGTGTTACTCTAGTCAAATGTGAATATTGATTTGTTATGAATCTCACTGCTCTATTTTGTGTCTGTTCTAGTTTCTTAATGTTTTCTTGAGTTGAGGGGTCCCAAACAGAGGATGCATATTCTATTATAGGCCTAACCAAGGTTAAATAACAATTTAGTTTTATGTTCTTATTTGATTTATAGAAATGTCTATGTAATCATAACTAATGATCAATTAGGATCAATAAAGAAGTCTTTGTCTTACTTTAACCTTTATTATTGAGAAAGCATATATTTATAGTTTATATAATCTTTATGACAGCTGAAACTCTATGGTAAACAAAAAAAATAATTTGTCTTCATTTGGAGCCAATGACCTAATAAAAAAATATCTTTCTCATAACAATACATGAGAATGTAATCTTTATGGATGCGTGGTCATTATCCAAAGGAAAACGACTCTGTCAACATTTGTAATGAAACTACCTCCCTTAGTTCTAGTCTTGCGCCAGGGAAGAATATTCAGATATTTTGACCATGTCCGAGTTGGCATCGTGGATTTCTTCCTGGCACTCTTCTCCCGTGACAGAATCGCCGCCGTCAAGATTGTAAGGGAGAGAGAACGTGACCTTGGAGGAGCCGCCACCGTTAGAAGTTAAGTCCAGTGACTTAAGGCTTGGTATGACGATACTATTAATCCACTCCGCAGTCTTAACACAGGATCGACAGGAGCATCGCTCGGGGTGTTTTGTAGAGTCGACCTGTGACACGAGAGGTGACAAAAACACTTTAACATTCAGTGACAAAAAGACAATATAACAAAATGTGATAAAACACTTTAACAAGTTGTGACAATAACACTTTAACAAGATGTGACAAAAACATTTTAACAATAAGTGACAAAACATTTCTCAGTCTGAGATTATTTTTGCAAAGCTTAAAATGTTGCTTGTTTAAATGAAATTTGACAAGATGAAAATAATGTTGAAATATTTTAACAATTTAACTGAGAAAATTATTTGATTATTTAAAGACGTCTCTTTACAAAAAAAAAATCATGGTCTTCATGTATTCATGTGTGAAGTTAGTTGTGCGTGTTAATTAGAGATTCAAATTCTATCACGACATTGGTTTTCTTTGCTGTTTCGGGAAATTCGTTTCGTGAGTCCATATGCACTGTTCCCCTTAAATATTACAGACTAGTCCTTCAAAAAAGAAGATAACCAAGTCCTAAGCGTATTCATGTGTAAATGTTTAATGAAGCTTCAGGAGAAAGATACTTGTATTAATTTGTCTTATCATATGGAATAAGATATGCACTTTTATTTTTGTGTCTTTCTGAGTATTTCATTAGGTTTCGTTTTTGTATTTGTAAATTATGGGTTATTATTAATTAATGTATAAATGCAGAGAGCCTCTGAAAGAGGACATACATCTGAGGCCCAGAGAAAAGCCATTGTAGAGGACATACATCTGAGGCCCAGAGAAAAGCCATTGTAGAGGACAGGCGCAGAAGAGGTTAATAAAACTTCAATGGACATGGCTTTGTCTGCATTCAGATGTGGAAAAATATGCAGGACACAATTGAAACACTGCAATCATTCTTCATGTCCGGAATCGAAGACATTGCCATTATTATAGCTATATTTGTAACAGAACTTAATATCAACTCACTATGTCTGGCTGTCTTCTGTCTGTCCGGTTTAACCAATTTATTTAACCAATTAGTCAATTATTTATTTGCAAAGAGACCCGATAACTGAAGAGATTATATATGAGAATTATTTTAAATAGTAACAATTAATATTGTGACCAAAGTCAAATGTTCTGAATCTAGTTTACCTCAGTATCGCCTGGCGGGTTAGTCGTCACACACGAGTTCTGCGCCTTTTTCCTCATCAAAGCCTCAGTATTCTCTGACTGGCTAGGGTCATCTGATGTAATCGTGGACGGCCCGTCCCCATGCTGACCCGCTTCCCCTTGACATTCAGGCGGAACATCCACATTGCCCAATTCATACTGTGGCAATCTTCGAGGCGTGACTGTGTTTGGCGTCACGGGCAACGGACTGGCCTGGCTGAACTCGTGACACGTGACCAGTCTGTTGCTAGATTCCGGACTGGCCTGGGTGAACTGGTTACACTTGACCAGTGTGTTGCTGGAAGCCGGACTGAGCTGGTTGAACTGGTTACACTTGATAAGTCTGATGGTGGATGTCGGGCTAAGCTGTTTGGACGGACTGCAGGCACTCAATTTTTTGGTGGCTTCAGTTCTAAACAATAAAGTTAATTTACTTAATACAAAGTATTCATTAACGTTTCAGAATTAACACATTGGAGATATTCATGATACATTAAACAATGTCGATGACTTTCATGCTGCTAATTAAAGACAAGAAAAATTGACATACAAACGGAAAAGCTACGAAAATTTACATCTGCAGTACTTTTTTAAAAAGTGCGAAAAATTATATAACTTTTAGAAAACAGATTATCCACATTTCCTTTATTCTGTAAACCGAATACACCAAAAGCTATATATTTATAGTTTTGCCTCCATAGAAAAAAATCTCTAATATTTATAAATGTGTTTTTGCTTAATTAATTATATCTTCCGTTGCGAAGGTAGATTTGAGTTAATCTTTCTAAACATTTTTTCGAAATTAATCAAACACATTAGAAATAAATACTAGTTGATTAGGAGTACTTTAATTAATAATAAATCCAACAAGAATAATGAAGCAATTATTCATAATATTAAAATCGCATAAAATACATTCGTCGGGTCATACTAATTGTAATTAAAAGAGACAACTGAGGCTTTGAATAGGATAAACCGTAACACTATGCTTGCTTTTCTTTATTACATAGGCCTAGCAATTCAGGAGACTCATGTGTCATAGATAATACTAGGTACGGATGTGTGAGATAACATGTTCATTTGTATTTCTCTCTAAATACTAGGCAAATAACTAGATGCAGTTCTTTTAGTAAGCACTATTCAAGATTAGGTCTTCGCGATGTGCTTACTTATGAGTTGTGGTCTGTGAGCCTACAAATGTAATTAAAAAGTGATCAAACAACACACATATCCATCTGTAAATGTCCATGTTAGATATTTAAACTCTAGGAAGTCATTTTTCCAATCTGATTCAGTTAACCGTAATGACCATAGCGTTCGTTTCTTGCAATCATACGGTATTTACTGGAAAGGTCACGTAGGTATACCGTATGGGGTACGAACTTACGCCAGTGGCAGTCTTTCTGGTGGGCTGAAAGGTAGTCGGCTAAACAGAGGTGCCCCACGGAAACGCTTTAAAGACCAGCTTAGGCACTAAACTTGCTTTAGCTGACATAGAAGAGAGCAACTGTGTGGGTGCGGCTTCGGAACGAGACACATGGAATCACTAAGAAAGGCCACCGGAAACACATTTGAGACCAAAAGAAAATCCATTGCCGATGACTGACGTAGACAGCACAAAAAGAGAATCTAAAATCGACCACCAGCGGAAAATGGCTGGATGTGGCAAAAAAATGTAGGTCGCAGCTGGGGCTACGTTGCCACGTGAAATAATCCTCATTAATCTTTGGACTCGAAGACAAGCCTCGTATACTCACTTACAGACGTTAGTCCCCCCGCCTCCTTCGGCGCATTGAGGTCAAGCACTGTCTACAGAGATCGGTCATGGGCGACTTTCAAAGACTATTATTAGCTGGTGCCCACAGATTTTATGTTATTTAAGAAGATGCGAAGCCATGTTCTACGTTTGTTTTTTGCTTTCCTGTTTTCGGCTACCGTGTTATGGCCGGCTTTGGTAGACGTGTGTCGTATTGCCCAAGGTTATGTCCCCTTGAATCTCTTACGACGTCCGGTCATCATTTCAGCGTACAAGTGTCCGTGCGAGACAGAACTTCTCTATTGGTGATATGATCTCTGTAGGTTATTTCTAGGATCCATCTCAGCCATTTGACTTGACATCAAAATAGAAGAAAAGTACGTCCTACTTCTTACGAGTATTTTTCCTCATGTATTTAATAAAACTTATATCTCTCCAGGGTCGTCCTTAGCAGTGCGCGGCGCCCTGGGCGAGTGTCATGTGCGGGGCCCTGAGCCGTAAGGATAAACTACATTTACCGTACCACATCACGCTAACCGGCGAATCCGTCTCTAACGTTGTAACAATAACAAGACAGTATGTCCGCCTTAACGCTGTGGGCCTTATTTTTGTTACAAAAACATAGAACATTGCGTAGCCATTGTTGGCTTACTATTGGCCGCGCTAAGTGCAATATATACTGTATTGTCATTGTTCTGCATAAAGAAAATTCTTTCAAATAAAAAAGTTTAAAAATTACTCCCATGGCCATAGCCTATTGGGAAAACAACACATAGGAGGTGTCACAGCCCAGTTTGAGACTCCCTGTTACACATAGTGATTTGAAATCACTTCACATAAGTCCGTGCCTTTTGCACGAGGTTTTTTGATGAGCTGAGTAGCTGACCATGGGACAGAAGTCAGTTGTTTCCCAGACTCCTAGGGATAAGGAGCATGATATTTTTATTGAGTAATATGTAACTTAAAATACTTGTGGACTTAATGAAATCTTCATTTCATATTATGCTTGGATTTATTATATCTACATCTTATCGTGATGGCTGAATTGCCTTTATTATTATTGTCTTATTGTGTAATAAAGTTGTGTCTGCTACATTGGAGTACATTGATTATTCTACGTATGTGCTGTCTTAGAAGTTTGGAATAATTGCGCACTAGCAAATCTAGTTCGTATACAAGTACATTTCTACAAAGCCAGAAGAGGCTTACTATACTATTACACTAGTTAAATAACATACGGCATTCGCGTGACAAACTAACAAGTAATATGACGTTACAGGAGGAAGCATCCAATCGGATTTTATTAGGAAAATGTGCAGTGATGAAGTCTGTGACATTAAAATCTCCGATCGCGGGGCCCCCCTTCAGTGCGGGACCTGGGGCGGCTGCCCCACTTGCCACCCCATAAGGCCGCTACTGATCTCTCTGAATATTATATAAAGTTTTTGTTTTTTTAAACTGTAAATTATTGCTTGGCGTTCTATGTACTATTTATATTTTGCTTTTCAATCTACTTTTCCGAATAGTCCGAGTTTTTTAGTAGATCTCTACAGTGTTCTGACTTGAAGTCATCTTAAAGTCTTGCCTACAAATGAACAAAAAAAAACAACAACTAACGTTTCATTGAATTCGTTAGTACTTATTCCTGTCAAACCAATCACATGACGTCTACTAAAAAAAACAACAACAATGTATTAGACTCTTGACAAGCTTGGTAAAAAAAATGTACATTCTAATACCATGTCACCTTAAAGTTGTAACATAGGCCTATGTAAGATCAATCTCTTCATGATTTCTACTTGACGATATATAATATGCCTTGCAAAGAAGGATTTTATTCTTTTTTTTTATTTCACCTAAGCAAGATCCGGGATACAAATGGATTTTCAGTCATTTCATTGTAACAATAACTTTACATCCAATCCGGAGATTACATATAGGTACCGCTCTCGGCCACATCTTTTTTTTTTTTTTTTCAGTTTTCTAATGTAAAGTTTACTTTGAGTCACTCACACACACATACACACGCTCATAAAATCTTTCTAAAGGCAGCCACAAGATCTAGCTCTCCACCCCAATCAACCAAGGTGGTCAGTGTCCACTCCACCTTCACGCTTCCCCGCTCGTGTATGTTGAACTAAATCTATTGGCATTCTCACCTGTGTATCAAGGTGATATTGCGTGGCTCAGAGGGGTGTACTAGTGCAACTCTGGCTCTGCCTGGAGAGTTCTTGTATCTGCAGACTTTACTTTTGAATCGACCAGGTCTTCCGAGGTCACGTGAGCTTTGGAAGGGCATGAAACGTCCGCTGGTGTTTTCCTGGTCAATAAAATCCCAACGCATTATTCTCTCAAAGTGGTGTTAAAGGCAGGATAGGCCTTAGGCAAATAGGCAGCTGTCTAGGGCCTCAAATTGGTTAGGGTCTCGTACAAGTCTCAATTTTTTTTCAGAATAAATTGCTAAACATAGAGCACTATCACTTCTATGTTTACTAGTCTAACTCTACCTCTACTGTCACCCTACGTTTACTAGTCTAACTTAACTCTGTCTCTACTATCACTCTTATGTTTACTAGTCTAACTCTACCTCTACTAAAAAAAAAACTATCACTCTTATGTTTACTAGTCTAACTCTACCCCTACTATCACTCTTATGTTTACTAGTCTAACTCTACCTCTACTATCACTCTTATGTTTAGGTCTACTAGTCTAACTCTACTTCTACTATCACTCCTATGTTTACTAGTCTAACTCTACCTCTACTATCACTCTACGTTTACTAGGCGAACTCTGCCTCTACTATCACTCCTATGTTTACCAGGCTAACTCTGCCTCTACTATGGAAATTAAGAAATATGAATTTCGTTATTTGTCGATTTAGATATAGACTTGCATAGCACAACTCTATGGTTGTGTGTCTACTAGCCTAGTTCTAAGTCTCTACAATGAGCCAAAGTTTATTCTCAAATGTTTAGATCTACTTCCTAGACTGCATATGTTAGAAGATCATTGTTTCTACCTTTTGGTGAAACATTATTTCTAGTCTGGGGATTATGTATCGTCCAAGAAGTACATTCAAGTTATCGGCGCTCTCTGTATTGACCTTATTTGTTGATTTAGAGATAAATACATTAAGGTTTTAATTCATTGCATATTTTTCGATCTTAAAAAATGTCTTATGATATGGTGCTCCAGTCTCCAGACCAATACATTGGGTTGACGGGACATGGTCTATAAGTCAGTAGCTTGGATTCAGTATGTTAAAAACATCAAATATATCGGAGGAGAGTTTGATGCCCCGTTCGACCCGCACCACTCGCACATTGCTAGATACGCTTCTGGGTTATATTACATTTCTTTGTTGGCTTCTTCAGTAGTAGAATGACTGAATCTCTTACAACACTTTTTTTCTTGTGAGTGTTATAGAGAGACATTCCCATCTATAGGGCCTATCTTTAGCTGGGCCGGGCCTAGGTAATTGGAGGCCTTGGGATAAGCGAATAAGGAGGTGGTGAAAATTAAAAAAAAAAAAAAAAGAAATCTGTCATTCCGTTGTTATCACCAAGGAGATAAGAATGTATTGGAATGACAAAATCGCGTGACAATGTCTTAGTGTTGATGACATTACCATCCATGCGCAATGCCCTCTCCCTCCGACAATCCAAACAGAGGCGACAAACAAATGGTTCTATTTTTGTAACTGCATATCTCTAAGTAGCCGAGAGGACCGGAAAGAGCTGGGAAGCCATCAAAAAACTTGCAAGAGACCGTGGAGAGTGGCGTGTTTTTGTCGAGGAGTAGTAAGGAAGCAATTAAGATGAAATGTAAAGGCATCGATCGATCGCAAATTCTGAAAGTATCTAGTAATAAAAAAAAAAAAAAGAAAAACGCTTGTGTAATGAGTAAGAGGAGGGTACTAAGAAAATTCTTTGAAAAATAATTCCTTCTGGATTATTGTTGGTTTAATAAAAATGTTCGACTTAAAAAAACAAAACAAAACACGTCGATATGGAAAGAATCAGTACATATATAATAAGACAAAACTAACTAAATATTCTTACAAATGGTTGCTGAAGCTGGTCTTTGTCAGTGTGACCTGACCTTGCCATTGCCTCACACTCCCACTGAAGATATTCCTGACGTTTCAAACGGGACATGATTTGACGGTATTTAAGTTGCAGTTCCATGCGTGACTTCAGAGATAAGCTGTTGGGACAATGACAATCATACTAGTCATTTCAAATATACTAATTGCTACTACTAGCCTATACACTATTCAAGTAAGTTTCTAGTATCATAGGATGATACATTCGCCTGTAGGCGTAACGCCAAGCTAATAGTAGGCCTAATAAGTAAATATAAGCCTACTTTTGTCATTTTGATATAGACAAAATACCACGCTCTTTGGTGTATGATTTGCGCAGTACTAAGTTCAAATAATAGAATGAATAGTCAAATATACACAGCAATAATTCATTAACACTAACAATCCATTTATTCATCTTATCTTATAAAATATAGATTACTTCACAAAAGAAGATGATTACGTCCTACGCGTTTTCCTAGGTCACTCTAGTCATCCATGTTAATCAATTACTTAAAATCTGCAGTCATTGGTTTTCCTGGCTCACTCAGGCAATCCATTCACTGCACTAATAGCACTAGGGAAGAGGGCTTATAAATCAAGGAATGTGCTGTTATCTTTGTGTCTTTCTGAGTATTTTATTAGGTTTTGTTTTTGTATTCTAAGATTATGGTTTACGAGAGGCTGAGTACGCTTGAACTTGGCTAGGCTTGGCTATCTAGAAGGGGGCTCGAGGTTTGACACCCGACTCGGGCAGAGTTGTGTTTACTGAGCGCCTAAAGGCAGCACGGAACCCCCACACACACACACACAAACATGGGTCCACAAATGAGATTGGACCAAAGCGCTCTGAGCATGCTATAAGCATGAAAGTAGCGCTATATAAAAGCTATAATTATTATAATTATAATGTTTAATGTATAATTGCTACTTTACTTTTAAGTCTTCTATCCTGAAGGCTTTCTAAACTTAGTGATTTTACTAAAGGTGTTACTCTAGTCAAATGTGAATATTCGTTTGTTATGAATCTCACTGTTTTATTTTGTGTCTGTTCTAGTTTCTCAATGTTTTCTTGGGTTGAAGGGTCCCAAACAGAGGATGCCCTGTATTAATGGGATTATTTAATACAACTAAGAAACAGTTGGTTGAGGCTACGATATTAGTAAATAAATGGAAATAAGCGACAGATGATGAAAGCGAGAGTGGAGACAAGTGAGTGTGAATGAGAGAGAGAAAGAGGGAGAGAGAGAGAAAGAGAGAGAGAGAAATAGTTACTGTTACCTATTGTGTGTTTTAGAAAACATCTCTCTTGACATTGTTAAAAATGAGATATTTTTTCTTGTCTTGTTTTGGTCATAGAATTGTTCCCTTGTCTTGACAAACTTCATTGCCCTCCTTAGGTCCTCACTAGTTGCCAACTTGTGTTCAGTCGGGAAACTCGATTCATCCTCCTCCAAGCCAGCATCTCTACCAAAATGCCGCTCTGGGAAGTTGGCGCTGCATTGCTCACTAAAGATCAGCGTCGCCTTGGATGGCTTCCACATGACTCGCTTCGTTTTTTTCTTGGTGGCTGGCAGAGCCTTAACGTTCTTCTGCCATGGGCGTGTCTCATACTGTAGCCACGTCACAGGCGGAAACGACTTCTTTTGCAATAGATGCGCAGACCTCTCGGCTAAAGCTTCAGTACCTTTCATCCGCCCCGTCTCTAAATATTTCGACGTTTTGTATTCATCTATGTAAGATCGGCATGCCATAGATGGCAGACATGTTAGCGTTAAGCCCTGTTTGGCGTCCGTCTCTCCGGCCACTGCTATATCCCTTGTTCCAGCACTGTTCAATTGGTCAGCATCTTTTGACCTCAGATTACTTAGCACAGGCAGGTTTAAATGACACAGACTTCCCAATGGCTTGCCGTCTTCATTGGTAGGTACATTTACTACGAAGGTAGGATCCAACAGGTGTGAGTTTAGAAACTGCAATTCAGTAATACATTTAGAAAAATTGCTGTCTGCATCGTAGTCATTACAGGGCTGGTTAAGCACCTCGTTAGGCGATAGATTTACGCTAGACATGGGATTTTATTCTGAAATCCCTTGCCACAGTGATGATTGTTGAAAACCTTGGTTTAATGACTTCCCATGGTCATCTATTTAAGTCTGTTAACCAAATCTTAAATAAACACACTGACCTAGCCAATAGTTATTACATATTAATTTCATTGTCCTTTATTTATCGATAAATGTGTGATTTTTTTCTTTACTAATCTATACCCAGAAAAAGCAAATCTAGTAGATCTAAGACTCTTAAGTTCTGAATAAAATTAGAATCAAGAAACTTAAATCCAGAGAATTTAGCCTAGTTTCATTTGTACTAATTTATTATCAAACGAAATGAAAACAGTTAATGTATTTGTGTAATGCAGCTTGCTAGGCCTACTATTGAACTGTTTCTTGTATCATGCAATTAACACCCAGGTTCATTTCAAAACAAGATGCTCCATCGCTGGCATCTCATGTCTATTCACTGAACGTGATACACACTAGTGCTTTCAAGTGCAGATTTCTCTTTCAAATGCATGCCAATGATGATCTCCTAGAGTGAGAGTTCCCTTGACTTGAAGAGTACCATCTTTGGTAGTTCTTAAGACAGGTCTTGCTTCTGAGTTGGTGTTATTCTGTTAATGTAAACATTGTTATGCAGAGCTTTCTTCTGCATCACTCAGGCAAGGTCATAAAACGTTCATATTACCGAACACGGCTTTCAAAGATAAGATGAAGCGACTATATAAGAAAGTAATCTTAAAAATAACATGGAAAGAAAGTATGTGCAATAAGATCCTCACGAGAACAGGCCTTCCCAGCATCTTTACGGCCCTCAGACAATGCCGCCTGCGCTGGCTCGGACAATCGCATCCCGAAAATCATTCTGTACGGGTAACTCTCGTCTGGCTCAAGAAAAAATGGCCGCCCCCACCTCCGATTAAGTGGATGTGATAAAACGGGATTTAAAATCAGTGAACATTGATACTGACCATTGGGAAGACTAGACCGCACTAGTTGGAGAGAGACAGTGACCAAGAAACCTATGAACAGCAAGAAAACAGCCTCAGCTCTTGAAGAAAAGCGTGCCACACGGAAAATGGCCATCTCCCCTACCACCAAAGCGTAAGCCACCTTGACATGCAATATATGTGGACTCGAGTGTCTCTCCAAAATAGGACTCCACAGCCATATGAAAAAGTGTTCAAGATGAACCATATTCGTTTCCGACCGAAGGAGGCCAATGAACTACAATAACAATATTCCCCATTATTTTATCAAACGAGAAGATAGTTGACAACTGACCACGCTGACAGCTTCGGATCCTAACCATCACTCTCATTGCCAGTCAGAAGGCAGTAAGGTCACCAGAAAATTCCTCTGTGGACACTAGTAGACTACAGTTGAATTTAATGAATTTCGAACCTGGCAGTGAATGAATATTAATTCATTACTAAAATAATAGGCACACTAATCATTATTATAAGATTTTTGTTAAGGTGAACTCTGGCTGTATAAGCTAACAATGTTGGACTCTGCAGTTTTTCAAACTAAATTTCACATCTAGTGGTAACAACTGGTAGTGGCAATGAGTTGCATATGTATCAATAAATAATATAACAACTCAACACAATATAACAATTGAATGATTTGAATCATAAGCCTACACGTTTTGTGACCCAAACAATGAACTTGTATCACACTAAGGCCTTACTATTTGTCTAAATTCTGTTGAACCTAGAGATGAGATTGAGACATTAGACAGATGCAGTTGAGTACATATTAAATCAGTTGAATGCTAGACAAGTCATAACACAAAACTAGTCTAGACAAAGAAAGAGTTGAACTAACTAAAAGAATGAGAATCTTGTCAAGGTTAGAGCCAACTAGTTCATTAAGTCATGTATGAACTCACTAGCTGACTAAACACTACTATTAACATCTTGAACAGAGAAATCAAAATTTGGTTAATTTAATAAAGAAAATGAATGCTAACCGCACATCAGATCCTAAATTTTACACACGAAAAATATTTAAAAGTGCTAATTGCTAAGAGTCTAAATAAATTAGATGAGTTCTACCTTTATGAAGCTAATTTTTAAAGGTCAGTTGTGAGGTCACATAACAAAGTAAACTTAAAAGACTATTATTGTTGGGGTCTTTACACTATTGAATCTACTCCTTGTGGAAGACATAAGCAAACCAAAATGTGTCTCTCTCTGGTTCAGACTGACCCCATCAACCAGGTCACAAAAAGTAATGTCTAGTGAGACTGAGCCAAATTCTTTTGATTCCTGTTAATGATATAGTTAAGTACATCTTTGAACATGTGTTTGTTACTCTAATGAGTTCAAGTAGATGAATGGAAATCAAATGACTTCAAGATGAATAGTTTATTTCATGTATAAATGATAAAGACATCATATTCAAAAGGTCATACACAATAAAAATGAACAACATCAAATCTACATACAACCAATCATTCGGGGGCAATAATCCACCCAAACAAAGAACCTCAAACTAGAGGGATGTACAGAATAATTACAAGAACAATGAATACAAACTAAAAAGGGAGCTATCACTAGTAACGCCCTCTCTACCACTTTTTGTTCATGTTACACTTAATGCGCAATGACTGTACAGGGCATATAATGTTAATAAGAAAGCAAAATCATCAAGAAATTTAAAATGATTTATTTCAGTGGAACAGAATCATATGCTACCAGCACATAGTTATCAATCCTAACTATTAACAATGGCATGGCTGGACCCTAGTTGGTCAAACTAGATCAGATCTGCGCAACAATAAAAATCTTCTTTCAACATGACCCTTCCCCCTCCCAGTGTTCTCTATACACAACTTTCTCTCTCATTGGTTTTAAGCTTTCTTCTTCTTGGCACTGTTTGTGGGTTTGGTGGGTGTGGCCTCACTCTTTCTCTTCACTCCTTTAGCCGTTGTCTTTCCTCCTTTCTTCTTCCTCTCTGCCTTCTCTTTCTCCTCTAGTTCCATGTTCTCTCGCTCTATCAGTGTGATCAAAGTGTTGCATCTCCTCTGAAGCTCCTAGAAATAGAAGAAAACAAGATCAATCACTAGCTTTAAACAAAGGACACAAGCCTGGGCTTGTTAACAAAGTTTTGTGGATCTCCACAATTAACTAAAAAATGCAAAATTGAAAGTTTTCAACAAAATTTATCAAAATGGAACTGCAAATGAGCTTACTTTTTTTTTTCTGCAGTGTTTAAAAAAAACTTTTGAAAAACATAAGCTTATCAATACTATTATTATTCTGTATACCAAATACAGCAAAAACCTAGCTGCTAATAGTTATTTGATAAAAAAAATGCATAACTTAATTCTAAAAGAAAACGGCAAATATGTTAACTCTTTCTCTACGAAATTATTTTCCTCCTTTTTGATAGAATTATTCATTTTGCTAATTTGTATTTCACTATCCTGTTATGATTAAACTCAATAACTTTGTTATTAGAAAATTTTATATTTGGTATTGAAATGACACAACACAAACTAAATTTTAAAAATCCATAAATCAATTAGTTTAATGGGGTCAAATCAACAAAGGCATTTTCAATTTGGAGAGAAATAGTTAAATATGACTGCGATAGAAAACTAACCATAGCTGTCCTTGATTTAATGAACCAATCAAATCTGAATTGTGGTGCCTGGCGCACAGCTTGTCTCAATTCGTCGTAGACATTTTCCTTGTCAAAACCAAGTTTGTGTAACATGCACACCAAGAATCTGTCCTCCTCTTCAGTGTAGTTCTTGCCTTTGTTAGTTCCATACTGGATTCGCAGTTGATGGAATGGAGCTCTGTACCTAGACATCTAGTTGGTTACACACAAACAAGTTAAATCAGCAAGTAAATAAATATATATGAAAGTGCTTAGTTCTGGATTATTTTATTTTCTACTAACAGATTGATTTTGTGTAACTTCTTACCTTGGCATCTAATGCTTTCTTGATGCTAATCCTTCTTTGAATTCTGGCTTCTCCCCTTTCTATCTGAGCCATAATACGCTCGATATCTTGCAGTTCATTACATCTTTCCCAGAAGACACTGCTGTACTGGTTCACCTTGAAATAGCGAAACATAAAAACTATTAACCAATAGTGCCAAACAGTGACTCGCCAAACACCAGCCCACTGAGATGTTACAGACATTCTTCCGTCAGTTAGAAACTTACCTCTTCAGGTGTCTTTCCCTCCACTTCTCTGGCAATACTTTCAATGTCATCTCGACCAAATTTCTCATTAGCTTTGATAAACTGTTGAAAATCTCTTTTGCTCCAGTTTGTGAAACCCTAGTGAGAAATATGAAAATCAAAATTCACTCTACAGACCTACCCTGTGGTGTAATGTGGGTTGATTACATTATCTGACTCTTTGCACCTTGTTAAATTAAATATTACAGGTTAAAATAACTAGGTTGTTGTTGTTTTTTTACATTTAGAATGGGATTTCGACAAATTAAAAAAAAAAATATTTTTAATAAAAAAATAATTTAAAAAAAAAAGCATCTTTTTAAAAAAATTTTGACTTTCACTTAAATAATAAAAAAAAAAAATATTGCCAAATCTGCAGTACTAGTGGAATATAATTCAAGATGACTCCATTTATACCTAGCATTAATCTGACATAATTTGATACAATCCTAAAAAAATAAACCAAAGTTAACAAGCTCTAACTAAATTCCAATGACAGCTGAATTCTCCAAGTAAAAATAATGTTTCCTTCATTGTCCTCTCATTTCAACAAAAAGTACAGTTTAGAACAGAAGTAAGGTCTCATTTTAAAGAGCTGATAAAAGTAACATGTAACAAAGACTTTGAAATTTTAAGAGCTTATAAAAAGTATTCATAACTTTTCAGTAAGAAACATGTTTTTAAAACTTTGTTGCGGAAAAGAAATTTTAAATGAGACGTGTGACAGTAAAGACCAGTATTTGTGGTAAGTTTTAATTCTCATTTTACTTGTTTCTTTCTACATATGTACTTTCAAGTTGAATATAAATCAAAGAAGTCTTTTCAAGTTTAGTTCAAGTTCTACATTTCAAATATGCCAACGTAAGTTTTGTTATACTAGCTATTAAGGGCTATAAAATGAAACAATGAGCAACAACAAACTCATTCAGTGCTAATCTAGTTGTTCATGTTAGAAGTTTAATTAACTTCTAATTATGAAATACATATTGTTTAATTAAAAATTGAGGAAGGTATGCTTGTTAATCAAAATAAATATTCTCATCAAAACATCTGAACCACAGAAAGTGAAAAGTTAGACAATTAATCATCATTAGGAGGTTATTTACCTCTTTCAGTAAAGATTCTTTCTCTGCCAACTCTTCTTCATCCAAAGGAGCTGATTGGTCAATTTTAGCTTGTTCTTCCTTACGAATTCTGTCAGCATCAGCACCAAACTCTGGATTTTTGGGAACCTGGAAATAAATGAAAAATTGACTAGTTTGAATTTGACAAATCCAATAGAAAGGTCAAGTTGTGAGTCAGTTTCCACATAAGTTGTTTAGTCAGATAATCAAGTTATTTGGGTTTTACATATTAAGTCAGATTATCAAGTTTTCCCTTATGAAGTCCAGTAAGATACAGTTTTCACTTTTGAGATTGCAGTCAAATGTTCAAATTAACACGTATTGTTAGAAAGACTTAGATTTAAGTTTTTACTGAGTATAGGGATGCAAGTTTCTCTCCTGAAAATTGTAATAGTAAAGTTGGGGTTGCAAATAACAAGTTGAGATGCAAATAAAGACTATGATTTCAAATCTTAGTTTTCATACCTTATAGCCAATGGTTTTTCTAAAATAATAAATTTCTTTGTCTAACAGTTCAAAAAGTCTAGGAGGAAAAAACTGAAAATCTTGAATGCTGGGTTGTTTAGGAGGACGAGGTGCCTGAAATGTACAAGAATGGAAATCATTAACACGTTATGATTTATATACATTGGAAAAATCAATAACACAGCCTGACAGACTTTATACATAGATCTAGAAATTAAAGAAAAGAAAACCATTAACAACACTTGCAGGTGTAATTACTTTTTTATCTTCAATAGCCATCAACAACATCAGTTAGTTAAATTTTAACACTTAGCCTATTTTGTGTTGTTAGTCTTTTTGTTTGTAGTTGATGAAGGACGTATGAACCAAATGTTATATTGTACTTTTGTATCCAATTGTTTATGTACTACATCTCCCTACTACCACTAGCTCACCTTTTAAATTTTACACGTGAAACAGCACTAGACATTATTCAAGGCCTATTCAAAAACATTTTCTGTGATTAACAGCACCAATGTGAATTTTATCACTTCCAAGGGTCTTTTGGCAAATAAAGTGTTTTATAAAGCATAATAATGGAAACAATTCCAGAAATTAAGAAGAAAAAATTAATAAAATATATTATTACTCCTGAAGCCTCTAATAATGAAAATATCTTTTGGGTTTAAATTTGATCAAGAAACATTTTTTTTTTAAATTGAAGATTATTACCTTCCTCTCTTATGTTTTCCTCTAAGAATGTCAAACTTACTTTTGGTGTTTTGGGTTCACTAACTCGTAGAGCCTCTCTAAAATAAGCATCCACAGCATAGTTGGCTTTGCGTTCTCTCTTGGGAGGTTCAATCCAGGCCCCAATGGTTCCAAGTTTCTGTTTCTCTCTGTAGTCTTCTCCTTCAAACTGATAGACACTGTCAGGGGCATCCATTGTGAATGTACGCAGGCTACTTTCTCCTAGTTGGTCCATTTTTTCTTTGAGCTCTTCAGTCTGGGAAGAAAAAGAAAGAAACAACGCATAAACAGAATATTAATCCTAAGGTATAATCTGTAATGTAAATATGAAGAAATAAACAACGCATTAACCCTAAGGTATAATCTGTAATGTAAAAATAATCTGTAATGTAAAAATAATGTGGTGACATATAGGAGACTGGAGCTAACTAATGACATGATGTGGTGACATACAGGAGACTGGAGCTACCTAATGACATGATGTGGTGACATATGGGAGACTGGAGCTAGCTAATGACATGATGTCAATGATTGGAGCTAGCTAATGACACGAGTCTAAGGTGCAAGGGCTATTGACTCACCTTCTTTTCTCCCCTTGCTAATATAGCATCAATGTCTTCATCTGTGATCTCACTCTCTTTGCTAGCAAACACATGACTGGCTCCGTGACGAATCATGTTCAACACTTCATCTTTACCTAGTTTGTTGGTGTTTTGATCCACAAGACGACCTGCCAACAAAGTTAACTTAATATTAGAGTAGAATAATGCTGACAATGTTAACATTTCATATCTCACAAGACAAATTGAGAGTAACACATACCTGCCTACCTAAAAAAGTCCAAATGTGTATTCCTGAGGGTCAAAATGTGTATTTTGGGACCTCAATGTGTAACACACACGCGAACGACTTTTTTTTTACGGTATAAACCGAAATGATATTAAAATTATATATATACACATATATATATATATATGTATATATACATATATATATATACACATATATATATATATATACACACATATATATATATATATATATATACACACATATATATATATATATACACATATATATTATATATATATATTAATATATATATATATATATATTAATATAGACCTACGGATAGATAGATAATTTAATTCTCATAATCATGATAATGTGAGAATAACTAGTAAATTTAGAAACTAAAATTTCTAGCCTAAATAAATATAGTAATATAGTCTAGATCTAGATTAATCTAGAGTGACTATTTTTGTCTCTCTACCAACTAGATCTACTATCTACCTAACTGTTAGATTACAGTTAGATATAATCATATCTAGATCTAACTAATACTCCTATTACTACATTAATTTATATTAATAAATTTCTAATAGTAGGCCTATGCCATGCCTATAGACTTAGAATCTAGAAATAGTAATAGAGATCTA
>JADKLZ010000728.1:30903834-30937687 GCA_021533235.1 Biomphalaria straminea
TCCACCTTTAGGACTTACTATTTGGTCCCTCCAAAATGTTCCACCTTGTGGTCTAACTATGAGGTTTCACAAAAATGTTTACCTTAAGGTACTACTATGAGTTCCCAACAAAAATATTCCACCTTGTGGTTCTACTACGAGTTCCCACCAATAAGTTCCTTTGATCTGATTTTTTAAATTCCAACTCTGTTGTGAACGTTCATGAATAAGATTGATCTACGCTTTGCCATCTACGGACGCCCTGGACTAGAGACGTGGCCGAAGGCCGAGTTAATGAATACCAGACCATTTGCTAGAAGACAGCTGCACATTTCAACTGGACTTAGACTTGACGTCATCAATTATCACATTTTAATCCGAGAATGAAAAAAAATATCTTGATATACCGGTATCTCTCTTTCTCTCTCTTTCTCACTCTCTCTCTTTCTCTATTTCTTTCTCACACACACACACTCCAAAGATGTTTGACTCTTTAAAAGCATCTAAATAAACAATTTGAAATAAAAATGTCTACATTATTTTTGTTCTCTCTTACAAAGGAGGCACGCCAGTAGATATTCTTATACCAATCGTTTCAGACAAACAATTTCTCATTGGAGAAACTTCCCCATAGTGAATGGGTAAGTGAGAAGAGAGTGAATGTCTTAGTAAGAAGATAGTGAATGTGGCATTGAGAAGAAAGTGAATGTGTTAGTGCGAAGATAGTGAATGTCTTAGAGAGAAGATAGTGAATGTGGCAATGTGATGTTTTCTGTGTGAACTTTTTCGTTGAATGTAAACTCGAACAGAGAGAAAAGAAACAGACTTGGGACACATAAATTGGAGCATTTCAATTTTTTCCAGTGTCTCTCGTCCTGGACTCTCGGGCTGGTTCAGTTGATTATAAAAAACCTTTATTCCTCAATTTCGAATGTTTAACAGTAGATAACAAAAAGGGATGAAAAAAAAACTTTTCACGAACATATTTCTTGTAGTTATCATCGACAATTAACAGAGATGACAGACGTGTTGAACATTTCAAAATTATAAGATGATCTCTGTGGCATTTTACGTCTCGAGAAATAATTCTTTCCCTTTGCAACGTCTGGTGTGACTAAAGTGAAGAGGCCAATCCTAGATACACAGCTGCGGTCAATGGGCAGACGTAATCACCAGGCGCCGTTGCACATTCACCCTTCTTTCCTACTAGTGTTGTATATGGCATCCGCAATCCGGGACACTTCTTTTATACTCGCTTTCCATGTAGATCTATCCAGTGTCACATTTTGATGATGCAAGCAGATATTTTACAGATATTTGTTTTTCATCTTGAAGTTTTCTTTCTCTCTTTATGTCTCCCCCCCCTCTCTCTCTTCTTTGCCTGAGTGTTTTGAAAAGTGTGTATGTAGGCCTATACTAGTGTGTGGTTTAGTGTCAATATGATTTCTTTTTCCCCTTACCTACAGGGTGTTCGGAATGGGCGAAACGGGTCTTACACCTGTGTTCAAAGGAGAAAGTCAGCCACAAAACTACGCTGATAGGAGTAACAACCTAGACCACAGCAGCGCTCCAACATCCAGCGTCAGCAGACATGCAGAAAAGACCTGCAACAAGTCCACACACTCGCTGTTCAGAGTAGCCACGGAAAATAGAGCACGACGGGTTCGGTTCTATCGGAATGGTGACCGCTTCTTTAAAGGAATGGTTTACGCTGTGTGCAACGAGCGTCTTAGGACGTTGGACAACTTGATGACCGCTCTGACGTCGTCTCCCCTGTGTGACAAAAAGATCATGCCCAATGGGGTGCGATACATTTTCAGCCTAGATGGCGCTAAGTGCATCCAGACGCTTGAGGAGCTGCTAGGGGGTGAGAGCTATGTGTGCTCCTCTACGGAAGTCTTCCGTCCCTTGGACTACTGCAGGAACGAAGACAGGGCCTGGAACTCTAATATATTTCTACATCACAACAAGGATCCAGGCGGTATATCTAATCAACAGGTAGTTCCTTATGTTAAGAGATCTATTACTTTGAGCGGCAAGAGACTTTTTACCAGGGGCTCGTAACGATGAAGCTAGTATTCTTTAACAAAGATAGCTAATGCTTTAGAATAAGTAACAACGATAACTGTTGCAAAGTGTTGACCGAAAAGAATGACTCGCTAGTGACCTAATATCTTGGCTTCATCATAAAAATTTTAGTTAAGATAAATTTAAGTACATCTGTAAACTGACTAGACCTACTCTCTGTTAAATTAATATTTAGATAATTTATTCTTTTGTTATTTTACTTAAAAGCAATAACCTCATCACTGGAAGAAAAGCAAGCCAAACGAAAGTAGTTGCATTGGTATACAACCTCATAGAATAAAGAAATTACATAATAAAACAAATAGAAAGCAGTACAATTCATTACATAAAATTAAACTCCGCACCTTGCAACTAGGACAAATGCAATACACAATACAATACATAACGACCAACATGGGCCCACACTGGGCAGTTGGTGTGCCCCAATCATTAATTGTTAGATCTGAAGATTTGCCCTCTGGACAGTCTTCTCAATGGTCCCTAGTTCGAATCCTGGCCACCGCCATCCCCCGCCGCCCCGTGGAAGGTTTTGGCTAGGCTGTAATAATATTCAAATGTGAAGGAACATCAGAGATATGTTACACAAACAACAAGATTAGGGCTCTAACTTGTTACATATTTTTACGACATTATCCAGAGTCTTTCTACGACTACAGAACGTCTCTAGCTGGATTGTTGTTTAAAATATAAGTAACGATTATAAAAAAGGATTTAAACAATGTACGTAGTTGATTTTTCCTATTCGAAAACACACTGAATCACGATGTCCACCAGTACACGACTCAATAGTTACGCAGTATTAACTTCATTATTTTCGACAGTGGTCAGAAGTTCATCAAGGGGTCTGTCGCCTTTGAAATTCTGTTTTCGTATTTCCACGTTTGTAATACCGTCTTTGTATGTGATACCTAGAATACTCCTTTAAATTCTAAATTCCAAGACTGCAATTTTCTTCTCTGATTCTATAGTTTAAAAGTCTTAAGATTCGCACCCACACACTAATGTCGCCATGACCAAAGAGCGCATAAATCTTGTTTTTGTGTGGCGAGGGCTTTGTCTTTCCAGATTGTCTTGAGAGTTACAAGTGCTACTGTAGACTGCAGTTCTGCCCAGTAGTTCAGGCTTGGTTCCTTCGTTTGAGATGCTAGCTCTAGCTCCGAAATATTTGAAGATTTTCACACCTGTAATTTTTCCGCCTTCCATCCTGATGCTTTAGCCTTGACCTTGCTGGCCATTATTCTTGTTTTTCTCTGGTCGCCACTGCTTACGGTACGCTGTGACCTTCAAGACGCTGTAACCTTCAAGACGCTGTAACCTTCAAGACGCGTCCTCCATTATCCTTTTAAGGAAGATATAGAAAAGTGTTGGTGAAAGTAGACGGCCTTGTCTCACTTCATCTGTGGTTTTAAAACAATCCCAAATTTTATAGCTGAAAATACTCTGCTTTGATAACCTGATTGTAAAGGTTCTGGATGACTTTAATAGGACATATGTTGTTGTTGTTGTTGTTTTTTTGTATTTTTTCCATTGTTACCCAGAGTGCTCCATGCTATACTCTGTCGAAAGCCTTCTTGAAATCAACAATGATATGAATAGATTATGTTGGTGGTGAGTTACTTCTCATAGAATATCCTGATGTTGAAGATTTGTTCTGTTGTACTGCAGTCCTGTCTAAAGAAAGACCCACTTGGCCATTCTGCCATATCTTGCTGCAAATTTTAACACTGCACTTGATATTATGATCAAGTTCTGCCTCGATGTTGTCAACTCCGACGGATATTTTTAAAAAGATATTTCGCTGCTATTTCTGCTTTGGACTGATACATTGAGTATTGGTCGGTGTTATTTGCTGAAAGGGGTTTAGTAACTTCTGGATATCCTGAAGTTTTAAAATTGTAAATTTCTGAGCTGTTGTCCTATAGACATGACATTAACCTTTTTTTTTAAATAAAAAAAAAATAACGCCTCTCACACTATCCTGGCTCTTTGCAAACTGCAGCACACGACTTTACCAACTTAAAAAAGCTTAATAACTCAGGGCTTCTAAGTAACGAAACACTTGTACAATAAATGACAGCCAATACTGTACAATAGGCAACATGTAGCCCCGACTGCACAAATGCTTCACTTTCCTTATCAAATATTATACCACTGTATCAAACTCTACTGGCCTCTCCGCGTTGTAACGTCCTTGCAAAGGGTTCAACTGTTCACACACTGGACTCGTATCGGACTTGGACGTAGAGATCAAGATCAAGACTTATGTCTCGTATTCACAAAATGTCGAGGTGGACCGTCGCCACTCGTCACAGTTGACCGCTCGTCTAGCACTGGCCTGTGTAATGTTCGACACCTGGCTACACACACACACACACACACTATAACCCTTACCGCATCACCTGTTATAAGAGTTATAATAATATTTAAAAACTGAAACATTATTTAGAGATGCGCGTGTCAAGAGTCTATTAATTAAACTTTTCATTACACGTTTCTGTACAAATATTTAGTTCATTATAAAAAATAAAAGAAGTCTATGTCCAAATGTTTATCTCATTGGCTCACAGAGACGTCAACGCAGCTCACGTGAAGAAACGCGCTCCAAATCTGAATGTCAGTCTGTATGTTCCTCCAGTAGATTATCTTCTCGGCCACAGAGTTTGAAAGGAACTAGATCTCATTCATTGAAGGTAAATAGTGTGCATTGTAGGATTGAAAATGGTTAATTTTATATATATCTTTGCATGTAGTTATTCCCACTTTTCAGATTACATAATCGTAGAGTGTTTTGAAGATGTTTAGAAATTTAAAATAAACGCTTTTTGAAAGTGCAAGATAACAATTAGCACCCTCTCCCCTCATTCATATTTCCCCTATTGGGAATGTGACATAAATACTATATTAAAACTGTGTTAATAACATTGTTATGTCTTTTTTTTAAATTTTAAATATTTATAAAAGTGTTGTTTTTGTGTGTGAATATTTTGTAAGGTTTAATTAACCAGTATCCACAATTATAGAGTAAAACAAACATGTTTTTAATTAATCGATTGTGTGTGTGTGTGTGTTTCAGTTTTTATCTACATTTTATTTCTAAACCTAATTCTTTTACCTAGATTTAAATAGCTCTGGAGTTGTCTTATCACTTGAGAATAAATGTTTGGGTACTTTGTACTTTCAGTACTTTGACATAATTGTCATCACCAATATTTGTTTTGGAAAATTCCCAAAGTAACGCAGATCACAAATTGAGTCACGCTGGTCAAGATCTTTACATTCAAAGAAAACATTATTTACAGTTGTATAACAAATATGTAATAAATAGCTAAAACAATATTTTTACGATTAAATCTTTTTTGTTTCAAACTAGGAAAGTTATTTTTTTAGGTAACAACTACTCAGTCTATCCTCATTTCTTTCAAAACTCTCTTTCGTGCAAAGATCAGAAGGCTCTAATGTTTTTTACCGAGCTTATATCAAGTCAAACTTTCTGTTATGTTATTTCTTTTCCCATTCTCGGATCAAGTGGTAACTTTGCAGAATTATTCCTTTTCGATGACAACACACGACTAATTAAAAAAATGTTCAAAATATTTAATAACGTAGTCGAGATCAATTAATTTTGTTTTGCACAGATAATATACTAAATCAGCGACGGGCGACCCGTGACAATAATGGAATATTGTTTTCACAAGTACTTGAATAACTCAGTGGCTAAACACGTCGGCCTTCAATCAAGCTTGAATTCAAATTTCAGACGACCAGCTTTTATCAAAACGCGAATGGGACTCAATGGGATGTCAATAAGCAAGATAGCAACCTTTTGAATAATAAAAATAATTACATTTTGAATGGTTGATTCAAAATAATTGGCGATTTTTTAAAAAAGTATTTATATTTAAACGAGGCACGGTGGCTGAGCGGTAAAGCGCTTGGTGTTCGAATCCTTGTAAAGACTGGGTTTTTTAATTTCGAGATCTAAGTAAGCATCTGAGTCAAACCAGCTATAATAGGTACCTGACATTAGTTAGAGCGGTTCGTCGTTGTGCTGTCCACATGACACCCACGTAAACTGTGGACCACAGAAACGGTTGAATTTTACATTGTGCAGCCAGACTGTTTTAACTCTGAATTGGAACTTGACTGTTTTTAAATTTAAAGTTCAGGAGTTAAAACACAGCTTCGCCACTGTCACATAGAATGAAGGGTGTTTTTTTAAATACAAGATAGTAGATATATTCTTTTATTCTTTAACGGTGATAGCTACGTTACCTAGTTACGAAACATTAGACGTCATACTCTATTGACAGCACATGTAATTGTAAATAGCCTACATTATAAGGTGTCAACTAAGTATCTGTATTATTACCTCCCTTTGTTTAGAATGTACAGGATGATGAAGAGAAAAGGGCGTTTGAGGAATACCAAAGATCCTTTGTGACCCCACGTCTGATCACCATCATTCGGAATGGCAGACGACCACGTCGCGCGCTGAGAATGTTGCTTAATAAAAAAACAGCTCAGTCGTTTGAACAGGTAACCGTTTCCGTTTATAATGTTATACATTTCAAGCTCGATTATTAAAATGAACATCTTTTATTTAATGTTTTATATTTGATTGTGAAAATATGTATATTTTATCTTTGGTTAACTGTATCAACTATTGCTCCTGGAAATCGTCCATCAACTCTGCCATCGCTCCACAATGGGCATACTATGGCATAGCTACCCACACGTATACATGGTCTGCTAGTGCTAGTGAGGACAATATGGAAAAACTATTTACCATTCGACAGCTTCACTGGATCGGACACATTGTGCAAGCGGGACAACCGCATGCCGAAAAGGAAATCTTTTTGCTAGCTTCAGGGATGACAGCGTTACAGAGTTTTCCCATGAGGAGATATAAACATCAACTCAAGCGTCATTTTTATCGTCTCTACTCTCTGGCAAGGAGGAGAGCATCAGGCAATAGAAGGAATCTTAAGAGACAGTTGAATAGTTTTAACGAATGCCCCGGGACTTTTGAGGCCCATAGAAAAGCCTTGGAAGGGCATGCTCAAAAAACGAAAAGAAAACAACGTATTTGTCAGCATCAGATGTGAAAGAATATGTAGGTCACAACTGGTTTTGCGTTATCATATGAAACAATGGAAGACAATGCCTCGTTATCTTTGTATACAAATTAACTTTATTGTTTTCCATTTACTTTGAAGTGTATAGGAATGTCTCTGTTTTACACAGCAGAGAAAGAGAATTATAAAGTATCGCATCTCAAATAGGATTAAAATTAATAACATAAAACAACCCACTCACCCCCCCCCCCCAAAAAACAAAAAGGATGACAATTAAATCTTATTTCCTTACCATTAGGTGATGGTGGACATTACAGAATTGGTTAAACTGGACTGTGGAAGTGTCAAGAAATTGTTTACTTTATCCGGTAGACAGGTGAGTTTGTACAATCTACATAAGCTAGTGTAACTATTGTCCACGACAAGAAATTGTTTACTTTATCCGGTAGACAGGTGAGTTTGTACAATCTACATAAGCTAGTGTAACTATTGTCCATGATAACTTAATGAATTAAAGTTACAGAAGACTATTCTTTCTAATGCTTATTTTTTCACGAAGTCTAACCTTTACTGACTCAACACTGCACTTAAGACCTCCTCGTGTCTTGAATGGTTAGTCAATGTAGGGCATTGTAGGCCATATTTTACTATCCTCAGTACTCTTGAGCCTACTCGCATAGTGCACTCACCTTTATAGGGGCCTCCTCTTCTAAACGTTAGACAAGTACTTGTAATCTTATATAGTCCTCGAACCACTACTTTTGTACTTTTTTTTGTCAACAGGTTTTGAATTTGTCCGACTTCTTTAAAGAAGAAATGGTTTTCTTAGCATGTGGAATAGAAAAGGTTTCTGCTCAGGATTTTGTTTTAGACAAAAGAGGTAACTTTTTTTCTATCGAAGTAGGCTATATAAAGCAAAAAAAAATCACGAGGAAACTAACTTTATTATAATATGCCCATACACCTGTTAAGTAGCGCTTTTTTTTTCTTTTTTTTTTAAGGCATAGGCCTATTTACATTTGCCCAGAAGAAGTAGGCCTATATATATTTAGATCTAAGTCAAATTTAAAAAAAAAAGATAGTTGCCTTGTGTTGTAAGCGCTTTGGACAGTCATCACGATTTCAGGAGCGCAAAGAAAAAAAGTATTTAGTCTGTTGGTGGCTGATTGTTTAATCTTAAATATTAGGCCCTATGTAGAATACTAATATATAATGTTAGGTCCTAGCTGTAAAAAAAACAATGTTCGTGTTTCTTGCATTTAATTTGACCTTACTTTTAATGATTTAACTGTATGGAATTTAGCTTTGTGATATAAAGGGAGAGTAATCCTTGAAGGAAAACCAGTGACTTGGCAGAATTTAAGTCACTGGTAAATATGCATGACTGAATGCATGACGCGTAGGACGTAATCATCTTCTTTTTTGAAGTAACGTCTGTATTATATAAGATAAGATAAGGATTACGGGCACGACTTGGCCTAAATTGTGCTGATGTGCCAAAAACTGAAACTTCTTGCTGACATAGCCCAGATCTAGACCTACCCGAGCCAGTTATTTGGAAAACATCGAGAGATCAAATGATGTGTAGAAGAAACAACAAACATTTTACGCTAAAACAATCTCTCTCTTATCTTTTCGGTCCAGAAACTTAGCTATAAATCTAGTATAGTAGGCCTATATTGTAGCCCAGCATTGAAATTTGTTATATATTAATAAATGTAGGCTAGGGCTAGATCTATATGTCCTTATAAATCACTGCGATCATATATTGCATTCTTTTGGACGTTAGGGTTAGGGTTTTTCTATACACACTGCACTGGCGAATCATTGCTGACATCCCTGACGGCTTATAGCGATCTAAACTTTATATGTGCATAAATGTTGTAGTATACTGTTTTAGGCACTGTTGCGATCAACCAAATTTTTTTTCTTGAAGCTAAAATCAAATGTTATTTATTTTAGAACTCGGCCTTATCAATTCCTTCAGACCCCATGGTGGCAAAGTAAGAGAGAGACCTACATCTCGGAAAACAAACGAATCTGACTTTTCTTCTACCTCTAAGAATTCAGGTTTGTTTTCCAGTGTTTTCTTTAAGAGTTTTTGAAACATCAATATATTTGTTGATTTGTATGATTTCAAATGTGGACTAAATCTGGAGGGAGAAAGGTTGTTTCTCTACTTGTAGTCTTCCCATCAGCCTTCTGGGTACAAGGCTCTTTGTGATGTCCGGTTATGTATTTAAATCTAAATATTGTATTTCTGGTTCTTAATTATTCTCTCACTGATTATGTGTGGCTTGTACAGCTAAAAAGAACAACCTTGAGTGGTTAGAGTTAACAGTGCAATAAAAGCTGACATCAAATATCTTTGCTAGTAAAGACAAACCATTGAGATCAGAACTTGCTTCATTTTTTTCAATGGTGTAGCTTAAAGCAAGACAGACCCAAAACAGGCAAACAGAAGCTTTATTTATTTTTTATATTTATACTAGATCTATATTCTATATGCAACAAATATAATGTTGGTGTTTGCACACTTTTCAAACATGAACGCCAACACATAACAGAAATAAAAAGTTCTGTCCAATTTTTTTTACAGTAATAACACCACCAACAAAGTCTTCCTCTGGACTCTCCTGTGCCAGACAATCACTGCAACTTAAGGTGATTATGATTTGTCTAGTATATTCCTTTTTCTTTCTAAATTTCCCTAAACTTATTTCCTATCTAATTTACTTTTGTTCTCTTTCAGCTGTTTACATACTACTTTTTTTTATTGAACAATATTTTCACTATTAATATTGAAATTAGTAATGTAGACTAATTTTTATTTTGAAGTGTATAAAATAACTTGTAAAATATTGGCTTGTATAACTTTGACATTTTAACTTTGGTCTGTTTAATTTTGACTCGTACAACTTTGACTTCTATTTTCAGTCTGAGGACAAAAGTTTGGACAAGGAAGCTTTTGGTAAGTATTTAAACCAATGTGGAGTTTGTATAACAGTGTCAAACTCGAAACTCAAAGGCTAAGTACACTTGAACTTGGCTTGGTTTGGTTACCTATGAAGGGGGCTTGAGGTTCGACACCCGACTCGAGCAGAGTTGTGCTTACTGAGCGCATAAAGGCAGCACAGAGAACCTTCTCCCAGATACCCCCCTCCCCACTGGTTCACAAATGAGATTGGACCAAAGCGCTCTGAGCATGCTATAAGCATGAAAGTAGCGCTATATAAAAGTTATATTTTTTATTTCTTGTTGTGTATTTTACATGGACAATCTTGTGATCTAATTAGTTACATTATTTTGAGTGAACAAGTGTTTGTACACCTATAAGTGTATCTATGTGTGTACTTCTTGTAAATATGCCCAGTATAAATATCTGTAGTATGTTCCTATTTGTGTAAAAATATGTATCACTGTGTGTATGTTTTAGTTTTCTTTTCTTCTTTTTTTTTAACAAAACAAAAGTCTAACATTGTGTCTCTGGTCTTGCAGATGCTTCCAAAGTGGACATGCCAATGACCTTGACCAACAAGTATGAAATCGGAACACTGATTGGCACTGGAAATTTCGCCTTTGTTTTGGAATGTAAAGACAAGTTAGTTTGTACAGTTACTTACATAAGTTTTTATACTAGCCACTGGCATATGTGTACACAGTTCTTAATAATAAGTCACAATACCAGCTAATGACTATGCAATACTTACTTTTATATTTTAACTCTTTCTCTCCGTAATTATTTACCACATTCTGGTGGAATCAACGTTGGTATCGTCAGTTAGGAGAGAAAGAGTTAATCTTCTGCACCATTTGCTGACATAATTATACATTGCTATGATCTATATCCCCTGTTTGTTTGTTAAATGTTTTATGTGTTTTGGATATTCCTTCAGAGTTGAAGATTATCTACATCCTAATCCTAGCCCAAGCCTCCCACAGGATGATGTGGGATGGGAGCAGGCAGGTTATGAACTTTGGACCACCATGATGACCAAATAACAGTCCACCGCATATATCACACAATCAGACAGCCACTTTTACACTAGCCACTACCATCATAATTGACAGATCATATCAGTCATCCACTGACACTAACTTCTTTATATTGTATATTATAATGTATGTAATAAGCTTTGTTAGACTTTTCCTATATTTCTACAAAGCTTATTTCCCATCACTCTCTGTATGATAAAAAGTTTGTAGACATTGTTTCTCCTACATCCAATCTCTGTTCAAGCTGAAATTTTGCATAATTATTTCTTTTACCTGCCAACACAAGAATCAGTTTTAAAAAAATGAACCAATCAGTTAATTAACTATTGGTAATTAATTATTTTGTTTGGTATCTTGAACATGTAAATTTTTTTTTTGACTGATAAGGAGGTATAAGTTGAATTAGTCCCCTTTATTGTTTTTAGAAAGAAAATTTTGTAAATATAAAACTATAAAACTCCCTGGCACAGTGGTTACTGTATTGGCTTGAAGAGGCTGGGGAGGCCTTAGCCATCTAGTTTGAATTCAGGTTGCTAACTTTTAAAAAATAAATACATTTATAAAGCAATCACCCAGATACCCCTTTTTTTTTCTCCCCCCTACCCCTTTCCAACTGATCTAGACTTATGATAGGATCATAGCATATTGAGGATGCTAAAAGCATGAAATTACACTAAACAAAACAATTTCTAAAAATATTTCTAATCGCACAGATTTATCATTGTTAGTTTAGCTCTTTTACCTATTTAATGACATCACTGATCCAAACTAATTAATACAATTACACTTAATATAAGCTTTTTTTTTTGTTTTTTAAAGTATTTTTTTTTTGCATTTTGCTTTTTAAAGCATCTGTTTTATTTTGTATGGTGACTTCTTTATATAATCTTAGTGCTTTTACAAGTTGTAATTCACTTTGCTATGTATTTTTATTCAACACATTAGTCTCATACTATTAGATCTATATTTATTTAAAACACTATTTCATTGTGAAGTATTTATAAGAATTGTTTTTCTTGAGATAGTCTGTGAACCATGAAGTACTTGGATGTGTCTGAGTTAAATAATTACAGACACACAGTTTTAAAATAATGTGAAAGTCTTTGGGATATGTGTTTCACATTTAAAATTAATGACTTCTATAATGAAGAGCATAGATTATATCACAGAAGAACCAGCTTTAGACCTATCACTTAAACACAATTGAAAAGAACAGGTCAAGGACTAAAATGCAGAGCAACATTTGTCTTTGAGTAACTGTATAATTGTCTGAAATTACAAATTTTCTTCTTATGTCATGCTGATTATTAATCTTGTCATATTTTTTTTTACTCTTACATTCATGCTGATTATTAATGATGTTTCTTTTTATTTCTTAAGGAAAACGAAGAGAAAGTTTGCATTGAAAATTATAAACAAAGACACATGTAAAGGGAAGGTAAGAGAATGTTTGGATTACAGCCACATTGTCTTGTCTTCTCTTCTCTGACAAAACCTGTGAAGTTTGTTAACTTATCTCCCTTCCCAAAGTGCTGAAGTCAAATGATCAACTCTTTTTCTCCTATTTGACAATACCATCATTGATTGTACCCATTAAATTAGTTTGTGTTTTTTTATAAACATTAATTTGTGTCACATAAAAAGAGAATGCATTCCACTTCAATTCTATGCCAAATAAAATATTGTTTTATAACTAAGGGAAGTAAACTACAAATAAACAAAAGGAATAATTCCGTCGGATAATGGAAAATATTTATGGAGAGAAGGAGTTAAGTACAGAATCTGAGTTTTCTTTTTAATTTTGTATTGATTGTACTATGACAAACAGTGCCTGAAAGTATTTTGGACATGTGATCTTAAGGAAAGATAATGTGAAGGTCATCTGTTTCTTTAAGTCAACATAACAACATAACAACCCTAACACTCAGCCTATATTTCCATATTTCCCCAGGAGAAGATGTTGGACAATGAAGTCCGTATTCTCCGTTGTGTAAAACATCCAAACATCATTCGGCTTATTGAAGATTTCTCCAACCAACATCAGATTTTTTATGTCATGGAACTAGTCAAGGTAATTTTTGTCAATTAGTATAGATCTGGCAATTACATCTCCTGCATACATTGACAAGTAGGCCCTACATTCCCTACTTAAACATAATGACAATTATACATGAAATACATTTTTCATGAATAAATACTGACAATGACATCCCAATTACACATGAATCTGTTATAAGACTGTATTACTGTATATATATTTAAAATTAATTACTTTCAATTTATCAATATTTTACAATTCACAAATGTTAAGGAATAATAATATTTGTGTGTGTGTGTGTTTTTTTTTTTACCAAATATACATTTTACCAACTATCTAAGAATTACATTATTTGACAAAGTAGAAGTATTCACAAGTATTACTCAAATAAAATCAATCTATATCTATCTGTTTATTGTTTATAAGATATATCTGAAGTCTTGAGTACCAACAACGGCTAGCGATCAGTTTCATAGACTTTAAGAAAGCATTTGATAGTGTCCACCGAGAATCACTTTGAAAATAGTTAGAGAATACGGCATCCCAGAAAAATTTGTCCAGATCCTACAACACCTATACAGTCAGTCTAGTTGCTGCATTAAAACAGAAGGAGGAACAACAGAGTTTTTTAGCATCGAGACAGGTGTGAGACAGGTGTGCATCTTATCTCCCTTCCTTTTCCTCCTAGCCATCGACTACATAATGAGGAAAGCAATGAACCTTTGGTATTCCATGGTGTGAACAAAACCAAATGACGGTAAAAGTATACAAGAAATGACAGAGAGCCTAGATAGAGAGGCACCCTAAATTGGCCTCTGCATAAACTTGGATAAGACAAAAATTTTGCAAATGGGATATAAGGCAAAGGGTGCCCCTGTCAGACTTGGCGAGTCAAGGCTTGAAGAGTTGGACAAGTTCACTTACCTTGGCAGCATCATAACAAATGATGGGGATGCATACCATGATGTAGTGTGCCGAATAGGAAAGGCAGGGAGCATTTTCCAAAGGCTGCAGCCTATTTGGAAAAGCCGAGCCATTAGACTCAAGACAAAAATACACCTTCTCAACACAATCATCATTCCAACAGCAAAATATGCATGTGAGATATGGAAGTCATCTGTCAAAATTGAGAAGAGACTAAATGTGGCTCAACAAAAATGGCTGAGACGGATTCTGAGAGTCAGTTACACAGATCGGGTCTCAAGGAAATCCTATGCCGAACTGGGAGTCGAACACTCAGTAAGGTTGTGACAGAACGTCGCATGAGGTTTGCGGGACATGTTCTACGACAAAATGAACTACGCATATCAAGAATTGCGATGAAATGGAGGCCAATATGAGGAAAATGCAAACAGGGACGTCCTCGTATAACTTGGCGTCATACCTTCATGGAGGACCTCAGAACAGTGGACACCAGATGGGAGGAGGCTTCAGACATTGCCAATGACAGATCTTTATGGAGACAGCTTGCCGCCCAATGCGCCGAATGGCGCGGGAGGACCTAAGTCTAAGAAGCCATACATATCTTCTAGAAATAAGATTATAAATATAAAAGTGTTGGTGAGTAATGAAAAAAAAAAGGATTTGAAAAATAGACTTATGGCAACAATCAAGAATACATCAGAGAAATAATTCAATGAATTCTTAATGTTATATATTCTAGATTTAATATCTTAATTTTTGTTTCCATTTATAGGGCGGTGATTTGTTTGATGCCATTGCATCATCGACTACAAAGTATACAGAGGAAGATGCTAGTGGGATGCTCTATAACTTAGCCAGTGCATTGGAATACCTTCATTCTATTCATATTGTTCACAGAGATGTTAAGCCTGAGAATATTCTGGTAGGTAGAGATTAGAGATAGTAAAACAAATAAACCTGTACTGATGTATGCTCTTTAAAATGTATTATATACCTCATAATATATCTACCTATGTTTCATCATTGTTCATTTTTCACACATTGTTTTAGGTCAAATAATTTCAATACTTAAACCTTGTTTTTTTATGATGTACTAAATAAAAGCAAAACTCTGAGCTAAAGAAAACAAATAATTCAACCATAGACTATCAGTCTTTAACTTTTGTTGGCCATACAAATCTTCAAGGCTAAATTATTTATGTGTGGGCATTTTTAGCTGCATGATAAATTTTTTTACCAGTTTCACTAGATATTCTTCATTATTCTTCATTGATTATCCATTCCATCTTTGATCTACATTGTTGAAATGTAATGCTGTTTAAAGCTAGTATTTACTTATAAATGTAACAGATTCGGGAACATGAGGATGGCACCAAGTCTCTTAAACTGGGTGACTTTGGGTTGGCTACTGAAGTAAATGGACCTCTCTACACAGTCTGTGGAACTCCCACCTATGTTGCACCAGAAGTCATTGCAGAAACTGGGTCAGTTTTAATTTATCATTAGCTCTAGAATTGATTCCAAATTCCATTACCTATAAAATGCTTTCAATGGCAAATATCTCAATGTAATTCAAATACCCTCTCACAACCCATCCAACTCCTGGCCTTCAGGTGTGGCTCAGATATTGGGCTTGGTGGAATTGTTTTCACTAATAGGAGAAGGGGCAAACACAAAACAATTAAGCATCAGGAAGGAGAGGCTCATTAACCATTATGGGGAAGGAAATTTCTGAATTCAAACCTTTGTTGACTTGAGCTAAACCCAAACATGTGACACCACTGATGCCAAACTGTATCAGTAATTGCTGTACTTTTAAGATACATCAGCTATGTGGAGAGGGGGGCTGGGAATACTGTGTGTGTGACATGACAGAAGCTCTCACATATCTAAGATTGAAAATTGGAATGTTGCTCTAACAACTTAAGACGGATCCATATTTTCTTTTATTTTTCCTATTACTTAGACTTATGTCCTCCCACACCGTTCGGCGGATTGGGCGGCAATATGTCTCCATAAAGATCATCATTGGCAATATCTGCAGCCTCCTACCACCTGGTGTCCACTGTTCTGTTATAGAAAAATGTAAAGATAGCTAACAATAACTAATGTTGCTTTGGCTAGGAATCAATTTGTTTTTTAATTTCAAGTCATCACATTTGATGAAGAAAAATGTGATCAATATATTCCATACGTTTTTTCATACAGGCTACTTAGAATATCTGTGTATTTACTTTAGTAATATTATACATAGATTGGCTATTCTAAATGTCTAGAATCTTTTGAAAACAGTTTTAAGCAATAATTGTGTTGTTTACAAATGTTATTCACAATTATCCTATATAATAAAGATTGTTACTTCAAAGAAGAAGATCCGCTATATTTGTTTAGCCTGCCTACTGCCATCCCCCAACATCTTGTGGAAGGTTTCGGCCAGGATATAATTAGCTTTAGAAACTGAAGGAACAACTGAAGCATAAAATAAACATGTTTTAGATTGTTCTTATATATTGAAGATTATATTAAATCCTATACCATATGGCTGCTTTCAGGATTCAAACCTAGAACCATCAAGATGAGAGTTCAAAACATATACCACATGACCAGGCAGTCATATTTTGTATGCTTTGTTTATCCACCAAAAAGAAATTTAATAATAATTTGTACATTTGCAGATATGGTGTCAAAATAGATGTGTGGTCAGCTGGGGTGATTACATATATATTGCTATGTGGATTCCCACCTTTTTCAAGGTAATAATAATTGTAAAAAAAAATCACTTATTTTTCTAATTTGAAATTTTGGCTGTGGAAATAGACTAAGAATATTATTAGATAAGCTCATTCTTCATCTTTATAAAGTGATGATGAGTGTTAAACATTTTTACAAGAATGTTAGGTGTCTTTGTAATCTTGACTAGGGATAATTTCTTTTTTTTTTTGAAGGTATTCTTACTCTATTAACTCTAGTTAACTTTTTTTTTTTTATGTACATAACCATCTCATCCCCTCTCTCTGACTACTGGTCTTAACTTTTAGATAATGTACAATAAATTTTGGACTTGAATGAAAGGCATTTAATATAATTTCTTTTATTATGAACATAAAAATATACTAGGACTAAATGTTTTTAAAATCAAATCTATTCACCTGTTATAGTTATATAATAATGAATTCAATATCATATACTGGCTTGAGCATTAATATTTATATTTTAAAATATGATTAATATTTTAAATCTTGAGTACTACGTTTTACTATGTTTTATGAAGTTTTAAATAATGTTTTCAAATCCTACCAAACATGATACTTAGCTGTAGCTGTTGTGGATCATGAAACTAGAAATGTTACTAAATAAAACCTTTGCATTTGTAGTCCAACAGATAATCAGGATGAACTGTTTGATCTTATCATGGGTGGTCACTTTGATTTCATCAGTCCTTACTGGGATGAGGTCACAACATCTGCCAAGGTATGCTCAAAGATTTTAAATACAATAGATTAGCAAGTCTTTAAACACCACAATATGATCAGATTACAAATTCTTATTTATTATAGATGTCATATTTTAATTGTAAAATTTTGTTTGGGAATATTAATGTAATTGCTTATATTATTTATAAATATTTATAAATATTATTTATAAATATTTGGGGCTTGGATGAGTGTTAAAGTGTTTGGTTTCTGAATCAAGGGGTCACAAGATTAGAATCTTAGTGAAGATAGGGATTTTGAATTTTGGTATTTTCCACCCAACTCAAAATGGGTACCTGGCATTAGTTAAAGAAAATAAAGGCAGTTAGTTGTTGTGATGGTCATATGAGACCCTCATTAACTGTCTGCCATAGAAACAGTTGATGTTTACATTATCTGACATATTTTATTATTATAGCTTTTAAATAGCGCTACTTTCATGCTTATAGCATGCTCAGAGCACTTTGGTCTAATCTCATTTGTGGACCAGTGGGGGGGGAGGGGGTATCTAGGAGTTGGTTTCCCGTGCTGCCTTTGGGCGCTCAGTAAACACAACTCTGCCCGAGTTGGGTGTCGAACCTCGGGCCTCCTTCTAGGTAGCCAAGCAAGCAAAGCTCAAGCCACACTTAGCCTCTTGACCACGCTTCCACATATAGATCACAAGGTCATTAATGGGTACTTTACTTAACTTTAATATTTATATCAATGTTTGCATAATTCCAGATAGTCATTTCATTATCAAAATTATTTGTTAAAGTTTAAGATTATTGCTGAAAAACAACTTTATATCTACTTTAAAATATTCATTATTTATATTATTATTTTATAAAAAATCTTTTTATTTCTCATTAAAACATTTATTTTTGTAAACATTATAGTTCAACTACTAACTTTACATCACCCACCCTTCTTGAAATGCATGACTTGGTTAATTGTAATATGGCAATGGTACTTTATTAATTCATGTGATATTATTAAAAGTCCATCATGCTATTACAAGCTAGAAGTCACTCAATATTGTTTAAATATTTGGCAGAATTTAATCTCTGGCATGTTGAACATCAATCCAGAAAACAGACTTTCAGCTTCTCAAGTTTTGGAACACCCATGGGTGTCTGTAAGTGACGTATAATATTGTTAAAGCATCATTTATATGTATGAGTTTTAATTCCTTTAATATTAAGTAGTAAATGAACTAAAGTTTTAACATCATACGACTTCATTATTGGCTAAGGATTTATTTTAAATACATCATTAAAACTCAATTCATCAAGAACTTACTGATCCAAACAAGAAATGACATATTTGTTTATTTTCACTTAGACAAGTCACTTTATGTTATACCTGAAAGTGAAGACTAGCCACTTTGTTATACCTGACAGTACAGACAAGTCACTTTGTGTTATACCTAACAGTGAAGACTAGCCACTTTATGTTATACCTGACAGTGAAGACTATATTATACCCAAGAGTGCAGTTTCATATTTTATAAGTAAGGGTTGCAGACATAAGGTCGTTTCCAGGCACTTTATCATTTTTCAAAGATGTAATTTCTTTTGCTGTTTCTTCTAATGTTACTGCATTTACTCAATACCTAGCTCTCCATAGGCTGGTGCAAAATTCTTATCTTGATTATTATCTGCACTTAATACATTTGTAGAATATTCTACCAATGTTTTCAATATTTAATTTTTACCTGTGATTAACTTTGTTTTCATAGATGTCTGGTTTTAATAAAAGGCTATTCTTCTGGTCTTTAATCTTCATGCTGTTCTCTTTATTATTTGAATCTTTATCTTCATTTTTCAAAGATGTAACCTATGGGTACCTATTATGTGACCTATGAGTACCTATTATGTGACCTATCAGTACCTATTATGTGACCTATCACTACCTATTATGTGACCTATCACTACCAATCATTTGTGTTTTGCTTTTCTAACTAAAAGTCTTCTTGCTTTCAGAGTGTTTGTAATAAAGACAAGCTGAATAGAAAGTAGCAAGGCAATAACGTTGCATATTCTGAATTTCAGAAAGATACCAACTGCCACACAGATCTGCGCAAAGCAGTTTCATCAGGTATCCACCGACACTTTCGTCGTGGACATCGAACAAGGCCAAAATATGCAGGAATAAAAATGATTGCGGTAACCCTTAAATTAATTATTACAAACAATTACATTGACATTCTAATATATATTTATATATATAAAATATATACATAAAGACAATGTTATGCTCCTAGCCCTGTAGTCAAAGTTCTTGGCAGAGATGAAAAACAGGAAGCCACAGCTCTGTGCATTATTCAAATAATACATTGATAGAGTTGCATTATAAATTTATATTTGTCCCATGGTCTTTTGCTACATATATGCAATGTTCCTTCGCACACACACACCCTATGTCTGCTTCTGTTAATCATCAAGTACTTTGATCATTTTATGCACATGTACTTGAACTTTTTTTTTGTATGAGATTGTTTTAATATGTTAGGATAAAGGAAAAGATACAATGGGACCAAAACCTCTTTGTGATAGGCCTACATAGTAAACAGTCAGTTTTATTTCACTCCAGTTGATTAAGAAAAATGTGAATAAGTTAAACCATTAGTTTCCGGATCTAACTAGTTTCCAGTTCCAAACTATTGTCCAGTAATTTATCAGTTTATCAACTGTTCATCAATTTAAAGCATATAAGATAAAATCAAATCTTTTTACTTCTTGGCTTCCTACATAAACTGGAATCATTGAGTTTGGAAGAAATTGAAGCTGCAGCAGAAAATTTAGTATCTTTGCTCTAATGACTTGGAACACGCTACCTAAAGACCTTTTGAAGTTTTTATATTTTGTTGAGCAGTATCTAGCAGATATAAATATCATTAAGCCAACCAAACACCTACTGCTGATGGACAAAATGTTTGAAACTATTTCTGAATATGGAGATAATGCTTCTGATGATAATGCTTCATAAACTTTTGATGTACTTGGTCATAAACTTATAATGTATTTGATCATAAACTATTCTGAGGTCATTTAGAAAATCAAAGCTTATCAAGAACAAATTAGGATTTTTGATGGTCATTTAGAGGCTTAGTTGTTTGTTTCTTTAGCATATTGTGCAATGAGTATGACATATTCTGATTAGTATTTAATAAGTTGATCAAAACTTCACCAAATCCTAGTCTTGAAACTACCTAGTCTTTAAATACATATTCAACATTATGCATATCACATCTCTGTATTTATTTGATTTACTAAAACACATTAATACCAGTAATATTTTGAACAGCTTATTTAAAATGTAAAATACTATTTAGATATAAAAACATCTATTTCTTTATTTAAAAATCTATTAAATGATAATATTTACTTATATTAATTATGTTTCATTTGATTTAAAGCATTAAAGAATCCTGCCCAGATCCTCCATTTACATGAATCCAGCCCTGTTTAGTAAATTACATTTTAACAAGTAATTTTCATTTCAGCAGTATTTTTAAAATTATAATTTATCAATTTAAATTATTATAATCAGTGAATCGTTAAAATTAATTTGCTATTATTGCAAAATGCTTTTCTTCCCCAGTCCACAGCTCTAGATAAAGCTTCCAAATTTTTCCAAGGTCGAGGTTCTCACTACCTAAAACATTCAATCAATGAAATGATTGATTAACACAAATTGTTCAAGATGAAGATCCTGTCATGCTTGCACTTCAACTAGGAACCTTCAAAGATTGTATCATTAGTTCTTGTGTAACAGTAGATAGGTGTTTCACCTTGCACTCTGCAGTCAATTTTATGTTGTTAATGTTAGGTTATACATACAATAGGCCTACATCTTGACCTTAAACATTGCACAATTTGAGAATTCATTCCTTGAGTTTTTAACAAGTCTAAGGCCAAAAGAGGATACTCTGATGCTTGCTGTTAATTCAAAATAACAATTATCTATACATTTGGTTAATTTCTCCTAACCTGCAGGAGACTGCCATCAGTAGATTTATTTTGATTTGACATTATACACATTTTTTAAAATTTCATAATGTCCCATTTTAGTGAATGTAGGTAGGAGTCTAATCAATTAATCCCCAGGTCACTAAATCTCCTTTTTTTCTGATCCCTTTACTAAAAAATTTGAATTATAAAAATAATGAACAAAAATTTGTAGTAATTGAAAACATACTGGTGTTGACAGCTAACTGAATAGCAATAAACATAGCCTAATACTTATTTTACATATATGTGTAGAAATATGGACTGAAATATACCACAACAGGATTGAAACATTACCTATAAAGAATAGTTGATATGAATAAATAGAAAGTTTTTTAAATTTAAACTTGACATAATCATATTCACAGTGACTAGAACATGATTAATGAAAGAAAGAGCAATTGAGGAATGAAGATAAAGTGAAAGATGACAGTCAGAAAATAAGTTATCCTGATAATGATACTTCTAATCGTCCTTATCACTCATACATTAAAGAAGTCAGCACTAACTCTACCACACTTTGACGATAACGCTGTACAAAGGATATATCCTAGCCCATTCACCCTCCTCTTTCCTTGCCAAGAAAAAGACTAAGACTTTGATGCAGTATGCTCAAGTTAATTTTAACATCCCCTATATCAATAAGTTCCATATTATCTTAAGACCCAAACAGCTTCACATATATCTTGGTTATTACTATAAAATTTATTCACATTTATTATAGATTTCTCAACAAAGCTGTGTTGACTAATGCCATAATAAAAACTTTCAAATTCTTAATCCGTCCATTATATATTTTTCACCCTTATGTTTGATAGTTCTCTTTGTTGTAGATCTCCTCTGTGTGCCAAATTTTAATTTTTTAATGTACTTATCAACAAACAGTATCTATTCATATTTTAGGATATCAGATTAATTGGGGGCTTAAAGTCCAAACCTTAACTGGCACTATTAAACAATGACTGAAAAAAGATTTTTCAATCTGGGATTAAGTCAGGAATAAATGATGGGGGATTTAAGTGACAAAGATTAAATGACCAGGCTTTTTAATTTAGTTAGTGTATTAATCTTCTGTTAGTAACTCTTATTAATTAAAACGTCTAGTTGATATAAACATCAAAATCCAAGTTATTGATCTGATATGTAGTGTCAATAGAGTGAAGAATTCAAAGTTCAACATTTTTTTAAATCAATGTCATTTTGGTCGAACGCATTTGGAACTTTTATTTTTATTAGTTTTTTTTACCTTCAGCATTTTGTAACCCAAGAAAAATGTAAATAAAGCTAACCCTGATAGATCTTCAAACTTTTGTTCAAATAAGGAAAAAAAACATAACTGATGTGCATGTTTCAGAAAGCACACTAATATATGTTTAATCAATTAGCACTTATTCAACCCTAAGTCATTTCTGTACTTTATACAAGAATTTATTTCAAATAAAGCTACAAAATTTTTAAACCTACTTTTTAAATATTGTATAATATTTATTTGGCTGCAATAAAAACTTGTACACATTACTATTAGACTTCAAGGGTTTTAATTTAGATTTTATATTAAAGAAAATTGGTTGTGCTATACATATTTCATTTTAAGTCTTTTTATGTTGTATTAAAAATGTGTTAATTTATTGTTTTGTATTATTTGATGGAATATGCAGAAAAATCAACAGAAAAGAAAACAAACACTTTGTTACGGGTACTAGTCCATTTCATTGGTCCTATTGTTATAGCTAACATTACCATACCTTGGTGAAAGATCTTGATTTTTGAACATCGGTTTACCATTTCTTCTATGGTCTTCCGCTATGAAGCGACTAAGGATCATCTCATAAAAATGAAATGAATGCCTAGGCATTAGCTGTGGTCGTTATGATGTTGCCCACACATCAGTTCCCCCCTTTCCGGACTGCTGATGTATGCAAAGGAACAACAGTGCTGATATGATTTAGGGTCGGCGGCTTTGCAGGTTCTGTCGGGACGTAGTACTGGGCGCTGCAAACTCGCCAGCTTCTAATTCTTCAGGATTGACTCCCAAAGCCTTTCCCTTGATTGGGTATAGTGCAAGGCAACAAGAGTTAGAATAATTTTTTTTCTTCTCTGTTGGTAGACAGCCATGGTTAACAAGCCCCTTCCTGCCCATAGTTAAGGTGCCAGTTACTCGCCTTTGCCCCTTCTCCTGTTAGTTCGAACAGTTCCACCAGACTCACTTCATTTCTTAATAAATGAAATATGAAAAGAATGTAGAGTGTCTATGTTTTACACTGTTAAGATTTCGTAATTTTTATTAGTCAGTGACTCCTTCAATTACAACATGGTGGCGTTATTTGAGCACGGACCCATGACCGATTGAACAGAACTCTAGAAAGAAAAACTGTAAGGTCCTATGCATGGCGCGTAGGACGTAATCATCATCTGTTTTGAATTTACGTCTGCAACATATAGGATAAGAAGATAGTGTTCAGGTATAAATTTTGTAGAATTTTTTTTGCCTCACGTGTATGTATTGGTTCTTTCCAGTGAGCCAGGTTTTTTTTAATGCAGTTTTTTTTTTTACTTTGCTACTTAGATTGCTAGAAAAGCAATTTCTGTAATTAATCAGCATATCCGTAGATAAAATAGAAAAGTTAATATCAACAGACGTATAATTGGAGTGTATTGTAGGCGGGAGGAGGCTTCAGACATTGCCAATGACAGATCTTTATGGAGACAGCTTGCCGCTCAATGCGCCAAATGGCGCGGGAGGATCTAAGTAAGTAGGGGTAGATCCTCTAGTGGTCAGGTAGTCGTATCATCTGCAGAGGTAGCTTGGCAACCCAATCTGTAACATGCACATCCACCACAACCCCAAGATGTCACCCTAGCAAGACTAACTGGACAACCAATCACCCTTACAGTTTTGACACCTTGCTACTAGATAAGGATGGGCTTTAAGGGTGATGTGTTGCATGAATTCTGTTTAATCATAATTTCAGTCATCCATACCCATTTTTCCCCAAAATCAAAGCATTGTGGTGACAGGCAAACTGAAGTAGTAACTCGGCCATGTGGTCATTCACCACGAACACAAGTGTTCCAGCAGCCACTGTAAATAGTCTTAATACAGTACAAGGAATTCTTTTTTTTCCCCCCATCTACATGTTCTTTCATAATGAATGTGTTGGGACTGCGGGCACAACATGGCCTATATTGTGCCTAAAATCAAAACAAAATATATATTATTTGTTGAGATGTCTTCAAATACTGTATTTTAAAAGTAAATTACATAATTGTATTTTTTTTCTGTTATTAGAAAAATAAAAAGTGGAAATGATTTCTAAAAGAGACACGTTCTATAGGTAATGTCTGTCAATCATACCTTCTTTAATGGGTAACATATTTTAATGACAAAACTATTAGTAGTTTCAACATTTTTTTACAACTTTTAAGTACTGGGTAAAGATGACTAGAAAAAAACTAAAATGTCTTTAACCTTAATGGCATAATGGAAACTCTTTATTTCAACATTTTACAAAAAATTATGTTTTGAACATCAATCATTAACAACAAAAAAGTCTAGTCTAGTGAAGAAAATTGCATTTTCCCTAAAAAACACACACACAATTATCACAACAATCAGACTAGTCCCAGTAAACAAGTGCTAGTTATGTAAATGGAACAGAAAATAACATTTGAGGTCTTTCTGGTATGTCAAAAGTCCAATTATACAATTATATATAATACTTATCAAAATGATTTTTTTTTTTATCAAAATAGATTTTTATGAATTAAAAAAAAGTTTTTTTATTACTAAACAAAAAAAAACAACTATTTCTGTTTGCTATCTGCTTCCACCAAGCTTAGCCAAGTGCTCAACTGACGAGCACGAAGTCTGGCCCAAACCATATGATCTTTGAGAGCCAAGATTTGAGCTGCAGCCAATGCAGCTCCTTCAGGGTCCATAACTGTTGTACAACCTAAACCTGAATAGAAAATGTGTAAAGTTTTAATTAGATTTCTAATCCAACTTCTTGTCTCCAAATCAAGTGTTTTACTACATCATTTTTAAAATAGAAACTATTAGACCTAGAATGGCCAGGTAAAAAAGTCAACTAATGTTTAACTTTATATATGTAACAAGTTATAAGACTTTCAAGGATATTAAAAAAAATAGACAAAATGATAACTTTATTGATCTAAAAATGAAAAAAATATGATTTCAGCTTTCACATACTGTTTTAATTGACATTAAACCTACCTACATTCTAAAAATTTACTTATTACAGTATACAGAATATGAATTCACACCAGAGCCTTGTAAGATTACCGAGTGTGTCAGATTATTATGAGTTGGAATCTCAAGAATCAAGTGTAATGAAAATATTGGCATAAACGTCTATATAAAAATTCTTTTCTCTATGTTAAAAACAGAATTGCAAGTATTTTCTAAAAGTAAACACTTTTGTATATAATGTATCAATAAAAATTTTTAAAAAAATTTTTAATTTGCATTCATCAATTGAAGCTTAGATAATTCCTCTATTAAAAATAATATTTCATTACAGGTAATTCTTATTGACCACCATGGTTCTTCAGAATTATTTCCATTACACTAAGTACTAAGAGCTCTCTATATAGGCTAGTGAGTAGTTCAAGCTGATCATACCTGAAGGCATTCTTAAACTGGACCAGACATCATGTGCTCCCCAGTCAGGAGTGAGAGGTGGACAATTGATAACTGGGAAAGCTGAATTACCAGACAGTACTGGTCCTAGACCATTGCTTCGTCCAGCTATAGCAATTATGACTGTAGGAATACCATCACCTGGATAATATAATTTGACAAAATATTTACAGCTAAAATTTAGACCATTCAATGTCTTTTAATTACGGATATTAAAAATAGTGCTATGTTTCATAAGAATATGAAAATTCAGTTGCGACTGGTAGGTAACAAAAAATCCAATGATTCAATAAGTAATTTATTTTAAGTGTGGCATAGTGGATGAGTGGTAGAGGGCTCTGTACCAAGGCTTCTCGGGTTCAAATCTCTGAAGAATAGGAATATGATTTTCAGGGTGCCCTGAGTCCACCCCATTTCTAAATGGATACTTACATTAGTTGGGGAAGTAAAGTTGGTAGTTGTGTAGGCCACATGAAACCCTCAACCGCCAGCCATAGAAACAAATCTGCCCTTTCAGATCCTAAGGTCTGAAAGGGGTACTTTGTTATTAACATATTTCTTTAAAATGTATACACATTACTATCAACTGACTTAACAGAATATTTATCTATTTCAATGTTTAGTATACTTTGGTTTATTTGGATTTATTTCAAAGACAGCAAAGCAAGACTTTTTAATTTTAACAAAAGGTTACCTAACTCCAAATATCACAACAAAAAGATATTCTAAATCAAAATCTCTTAAGATAAAAAAATGTGCAAGAACAGTCAAATAATCAAAGCCTGAAGTATTGAACTGAAATTGAAAAACCTGATGGTAAAAGTGAAAATACAATTTAACAACTTAAGTGTTACAAAGTGTTCAGCGATTATTGACAAGAGATAACAGAAAAGTAAATTAAATCAAGATGCAATTGAAATACTAAAGCTTCATACCTTCATATTCTGCCAAGATTTGTAATGATCGTTCAGTTTGTTTGTGAGCTGATGTAACACGCAGCTCGCATGGAATGCACAATGTTGAACATATTTTCTTTATTTTTTCACCATGCGCGCTGTCAGAGCTTGATCCCATAAACACAACCACACGACCATAGGGCTTGGTGTTGAGTAGCTAAGATTTAAAAAAAGACAATGTGATGATAAAACAAGAATGACAAACTAAAAGCTTTTTACTTGCAATAACTAGTACCCTTAAAATTATTTTTATTCAAGAACTTAAGTTCACAAACAAAAAAATATCCAACTAACATACCTCCACCTTTTCTGCAACCCACTCAAAATTACGTTTCACAGTGTCAAGTGCCTCTGAAGTGACAACTTCAAGATTTCTATACACCTGCTTGTCTTTCATTAATCTTTTGTCACCAGAAGGCCAAAGACGCCAGGAATCGCTATCAATTATGTCCGCAAGCACAATTTCACCTATGGAAAATTACAATGGAGTCATTCCAAACAAGAGTCTTACCATTTCCAACATGTTTTTACATGCCATAAACCCATTTCAGTCAAATTCAAAATAAACATGGTCTAGTCAGATAATTCTAGCTGTAAACAACCCACCTGTAGTTGTCACTCCAAACTCTATCTTCATGTCAATCAGACTACAGTTCTGTGAGCTCCAGGCCTTTTCTAAAATTTCAAAAATAGTGATGGTCATCTTTTCCATCATGTGAAGTTCTTCTGGGCCAATGGTCACTTCTCCAAACTTCATTTTAGCTGCAACACACTGTTCAAATGTCCACTGAGGGTCATGATTAGCATCATCCTATAAACATAATTTGTATTTATTTTTTACTTTAATGAAGTGGAAATGTGCAGTAAAGTTTTTAATATTTATTTCTCATCTACCGGGGTACTTATAATTTTGATTTCACCGAGTCAAAAATTCATTGCTGTAATTAAGAGATATTTAAATTTTTTTTTATCAATTTTCTGTTTTTAAACTTCTTACTTTATAAAATGTCTCAAGCTTGGGAGGGCTAAACCTGTAGCCTTCCTCTACTCCAGGATTGCGTTTCAGAAAGGATCCAGTGGCTACTCGCCTAGTCACCCACTCCAGCGGGATCATGTGACACTTTAATGCAATGAAAGAATGGTCTCCATGAATCTCAATGAAATGAGTTTTAATGCCTGAAACAATAATGGAACAAATATTTAGATGACTTAACTAAAGTAGAGATATTACATGGTAATCTAGCTTTGGTATAACAAAAGTCACTATATGGCGGTCTAGGAAAATCAAGAGGCTCACTTTTATAAATATAAAAAACATAGTATTGAGTTTTTGAGCATTGATATTATTACCCATATGCCTGAACAATTAAATTGCTATTTAAGTCTGAGCCTAATTAGTACTGATAAATTTATAACATTACAACTTGCACAACTGATTTCTTGTTATATGTTGTAGCTTTTAACTCTACTCTTCAAACCTGACTTATAAATATAAATCTGTTCATACAATAGATCTTAATCCTCATCCAGAAATATAGATTACAATATCACAAATTGAATTTTATATGGAAAAAAATCTTACTGGCTACTGGACAGATTGACTAATCTAACCAGACTAACCAAAATTACTAACCTGCATCTTTGAGCAACTTGAAAAACTGTAGCAGATGTTCTATTTGAGATTTGAGCCTTGCCAGCCATATCATGAGCTCTAGCTCCATCTCCTGCAGTGATGCGATCTTTAGACTCTACAAGAACTTGGCCTGGGTAGTCAACTAAATCATAGACAATCTTGGTTTTTCCTTCAATGACTTTTGAACCAATCTTTAAGTCTAGATAAAAAAAAAAAGAACAAGATTTATTATTAGATCCAAAGTTTCTTCATTTAAATGAAAGTGAAAGGGATTCTTGTCTTGTGTATGTTCTCAATATAAAAACGTGTAGCAACAACCAACATATTGCTCAAAAAAATAATGACTAATCATCTAATGAGACTAATGCTTTTAATTTTAAATGCAGTGTTGATAATTCTCATTTATTTGTAGCTCCACACAGCTACTCTGCTGACATTCATTGTAAGTTAAGTGTAAGTTATAAACGCAATCAATTGCATCATAATTATGATCATTGTCATTTTTATTTTATTAATCATAAATAATTGATGTCAATCAAGTCAATGAAATTTTGAATGTTACATTGGATTGTAGATGATTTGTAGACTCTTAGTTTAATTAGTCTTACCTGTAATTAGTGTAATCATTAATCATTTATAAATTAATGCCTAATAAATGGGGTTGTAAATGTAAGCATATTTATTAAAATTTAAACATAATCTGCTAATCATTTAAACATACATATTAAAGAAAAACAACTAGATCTAGATCTACTGCATTTAGACCTACCAGACATTTCTTTTAGTACAAAAATTGACAGGGTTTACCAATCTCCTCTGTAGATCTAATTATAATAGGAAAACTGCACCTCTAGATCTAGCTCTAAGCTACACTCTATTCACGATTTGTTCAGGTTTTAAAAAAAGATACCTTGTCTGCTGTGGCCACTTTCTACTTTAAAATAAACAACAACCCAGAAACTACGAATAAATATACCGAAGAATACCAAGTCTCGTAAACACACATCTTTAGGGAGAGTCCATTTATGACGTTCAGTTTAACTCATTCGTTTGAGTTTACATAGGACAGACTACTCTCAATTTAAGAAAAATGAAGCAGGATAAAGAGTAACAATTCTCAAACTACATACAAAATACTTTCTTCAAGCCATGCATGATAGATTGACACATGAAATGCGTAGGACATATTTATTTATATATTTTCTTTTGAAGTAACGTCTGTAATCTATAAGATAATATATATGAATGTATGTGAGTGTGTTTTACTGACAAAGTTCTAATTTCAGATGATGTGGTAAAAAAAAAAGAAAGCAAGGCTATATAAGCTGTTACCAGGAAGGGGGAATATACTTGCATCTTAATACTACGTCTGTAGGGCCAGAATTAGAGATAATTCATAAAAGATCAATTTGTGGGCTAATATATAATAATATTGATTTATATTTTTTAAAGTAAAAAATTAAAGAGCTACCGAAAAAATGCAAGTGCCTTAAATTACATCAACGCTTTTTGACAACTGGCTGGTCCATACCCAAAGGGAAGTTAAAATTGAGCCTTGGCCGTCATTTACAGAGCTATTCGCCAGTTTAGACTATCATCTTTGGCTGATTTCGGGCTTAAGTCTTAACACACACAGTCATACACACACGCGTGAATATGAGTGTATTAATTAGTAGGGTTTAAAAAAGTCAGCCTTTTTTAAATGTTGCGGCACCGATTCTTTTATCTTCTTTCTTTCTCTACTACTATTTCTGATTCCAGTATTTCCGTTCTAATTTGTCTCTCCCCTTCCTCGTCATCATTTTTGACCCATTCGCTTTATAGTGACCTACCCGATACTCTGCTGCTCTGTCATATGAATACATTATTATAGATCTAGACCTTGTGGAATTTATTACATCTGTGTGAAATAGCCTTAAATTTTATTTGACAAACAAATGAAAAAAAATGGGTGTCCATAAAAAAAAATATATTCTAGGACTAGATCTAGGATCCGAGAGTTTGCAAATAATCTTTTGTTTAGTGATTAAAAAAAAATACTTCTCTTTATTCAAAACTAACATTAAATACGGTACGGATTAAGCTGGTCGTTTTTTTTTTCAAAGGCTATTCAGGCTACTGTTTATTTTGGCAGAAATATTTCCCTCTTTATATTATTATTATTTTTTATTGTACCTCCAATAAAAATGGCCCGCATTTTATCACATCTTCTAACATAGGCAACTTTTTAGCATGCGAATTCTAGTGTCTGTTACGGTTTTCTATCTTTCTTGTTACTTCTCTCTTCCCCTCACCTAACCCTCTCCCCCTCTACATAGATCCCTCTCTTATTCTTATACTCTCTTTCTGGAGCCACCTCCCGTTTTTTTTGTTGTTCATCTTGCGCATTGTAATCTTCTCCCAATTATTAAAATTTTAAATAGGCTTTAATTAAGCTGCGACCTCCCCAACCGTATTAAACAAAAATCATTCATAAAAGACACACACACTTTTAATAGGCCCAAACAGATATATTTTTGTTATCGAAAAAAAAAATGAAACTATAAATTTTATTTTATTAGTTAAATTTTTAAGGTGTTCACATTGACAGGCTACCCACCAAAGAATTTTTCTTTTTTTTTATAACTCTGTACGCAAAGAAAAAGAAAATATGCTTTAAAAAAGACAGAAGTCTATTTTTTTGTGATATTAAATATTTGTATTGAAGCTTTATAAATAGACTGCGTCCATTTTGGGAAAATAACGAAAAGTAAATAGGCCTACAAATATTTAAAAGAAATCTTGTGATGTTTCGCAAACTGTCGTATTTAGAATATATCAATACCGTTTTTTTTAGCGAGCAACTATGTGGTGAAAAGAACACGTGTACACAGGGTCATGCGAATTCTTTGGACGGCTCCAGATATCTCTTGATAGATAAATGAATCGGTCAATGGTACACGTATTTCACACACACACACATATGCCTGCCAAAATACCCAGATCTAGTGGAAAAATATTAGCGATTGAAACGTTGAAATGTCTTCTACTACTGACCAATCAGACTCTGTCACCCCACTCATACCATACAAACATTGTTATTGTGAAATTTTAACCCTCCCTTCATATTCTCGTGCGTTCTTTTCCTTCTAACATGGGAAATCACACACATGAGGCAACTTAAAAAAGAACATTAAAACTTTTTTTTTTTTCTGTAAACTCCACTTTTAGTCAGTATCCCATTATCGGACTTCGGGCTTTTAACAGAATGTTGGAGCAGAACATAGCTACCTGGGAAAAACAGCTGAAGTCAAGGAGATATAAAAAAAATAAAAAAAACCTCGGATGGCGGATGTTGCTATTGCAAGAGGATGTACAAAAATTAATTTACAACCTCCTCAATTCCCCCTCCCCCCCCCCAATTATACGAAACGTTTCTACTTCGGTTACAGTGAGTTACAGAACATTTGCGAGGATGGAAATACATGTTCAGCGAGGCGAAACCACGTACGGCTCGCCGGGTGCCTACACATTGTCGCCTAACTCAAGAAGGCGAGACCAATTTTGACGAACTGTGTTTCATTACTTCATTTTGAAAGCAAGCCTTTGCACTAGTCACAATGTCAAGGGGATATTACCTTGACACTTTACACATACCATTACAAGCCAATACGGCACAGCACACTGGACTCAACAGGCTTAAACTGCTGACCAGGACCCCCCCCGTATAAAAAAAGGTCAAGGTTATTTATCTGGGAAAAAAAAGTTATTTGATAATAACAAAAAATCCCTGACCTAGATATTTATGTGTATTGAAAGACGCATTTATCGCTTCTTATGATAGCTCCCACTGGACTGTAAACAAATGTGTTGATCTTCTGAAGGCTCTGAGATACTGTCAATAATGACACTAATGATAAGATTGTTTGTAGACATTGTTTATTGTTTCATTGGACAAGTCCGACAAACAATCTGATTGTTTTTTCTCACTACGTCACGTGGGATGGACAATGTCACCGTAACCCGGCATCAACATCAACAACGCAAAAATTATAATGGTAGGAATGTAGGCCTATCATCTTAGTATCAATTTATCATGAAGCTAAGCGATGGCTGTGTCAAAGCCCTTTGCTTCTGAATTGAAAGCATGGGGCTCAAATCATGGTTAAAGCTGGGATGTTTATTTATATAATTTATCAACTCAAAACCAGCTTTGAATGTTTCTCGATGGACAAACAAAATTCAAATGAAAGGTTTCAACTGTTGTGCGGATCACATGATGACGCCTTCGTTAATCGCTTACAGATAAAAAGAAAAATAGATTGAAAACGTAACAAACTAGGCCTATGTAGTAAAACACTAGATGAACTGAACCAGCTAATAGAAACGTAACTAATTTAGTTTAATTTATCATTTGCCTATACATTTGAGAATCAAAACTCTGGCATGCTAGTGAGATTAAAAATAATCTCACACTGGCACTAAACATTAGGTATGCTATATATGTTTACTTTTCAAACTGACCTCTTCCTTAATACAGTTGGGGGAGGGGATTTAGTCGGTAATCATGAATGTAAGCGTCATGAGGTATTGGAAGGCCGAAAATTATCAGAAATAATTTTAAGTATCTGAAATTAATATAAATAGTGTTTTGAGAGATTTGGTAATAAAAAAGAGAACATTTATATTAGTCTTTGGTGGTGAATGTGGAAGAGGTGACTTGGTCATTGGGGTAGCAGGGATACAAGAAATGAGACAATAAAAAGCGCTGGGAAAAGAAAGGTGTTATAGAAAAGAAGACCACGAAAGGAGAGCAAGTTTAATAATACAAGCACCGGTGTTATTAAATGTAATGTTTGTTAATAAAGCAAGAAACATTAAATAATACTGAGGTCAAGCAGGACACATTTGTGGCTCAAAGAGAAAGTGGGCGCAGACGTCGAGAAGAAAACTTAAACTCGAGCAGGCAACGACTTTGCATTAGATGTAGTAAACACAGAAAGTGTCCACTGAAGAATCTGTATGAGTTACATAAAGAAATAACAAGTATCTGTGCACTG
>JADKLZ010000728.1:30956497-30967690 GCA_021533235.1 Biomphalaria straminea
GTCTCACACGTACACACATTTTAATGCGCCACTGGAGATGTAACATTATATATATATATTTAATTTAGATCTATCTATATTAGTATATATAGATCTCTAGATCTATTATTTATTAAATATTATAAATAAATCTATATTGTCTATAACTTATTTAGATCTATATAGATAGTATATAAGTATACTTATAAAAATACTAGATCTACTATTCTGAATTGGTATTCTACTATGACTCCAACTATTACTAATGAGTCCTATCTATAATTATAATAATAGATTAGTCTTAGATCTATAAATCTATAATATAATATTAATAATAATATTTTTTTAATATTTATTATTACAGCACACCGACTTTGAGAACTAGACTAGATTCTAGATCTAGATCTATAATCTTAAATCTAGGTCAATTTTTTTTTTTTTTTGGTGAAGGTTTAACTTACAAAAAAATAACAACTGAAAGTAAGCAGATTCTTATTCTGAAACTAAATTTTTTTAAAGGACTATAAAATAAATATAGCTGGATCATTGGATCATTATATTATGGTGACAAAGCAAATTAATGTTTTATTTGTTTAGTAACTCAATAAACTAATTTATTTAACTCAATAAAATTAAAAATTAACAAATTAATTTTACTTAATAAACACAGCCTGTGTTCCTTTGAATTACCACTCATAGACGTCATAAGTCATAGTCAAGATTTTATTTTAAAATACATTGGGTCACTTCATGCTCCTAGCTAGGCACTCCTAGGCTATATTATCTAGATCTATACTGAACGCAGTTTTTGTGCTTTTCGCTTCACTGTACACCACTATGTAATAAGTAATTGCTAATAAATTATATCTGTGTAAAGTGTGTTAATTAAAAATTATTTAGATTGTATTAAAAGAAGTAGTCACTTCTGCAATATATATGTATTTATCTAATAGTCTATTGCCTCTCTCTCTCTCTCTCATTCATAATATTCATATATATATATAATATATATATATATTATATTAGGTATCCCTTATATAAGAAGCTCCTCTAATACTAAATTATACTAAGACTAAGTGAGTAAAGAATAAAAAGTTGTAAGTTATAAAGACTATATTATAATAGATGCTACTTAAGTTACTCGGTAAACAGTCTACTGAGTATAAGACTAGTCACTAGGACTAGAGCCTTTATATAAACTTTAGAAGCTATTCAATAGCCTTCACTAGGTAACATAGAATATAAAGATAAGATTAAGATAAGATAATTTTTATTGATCCAATCTAATGGGAATTCAGTCTCAGACTCAGGTAGACAGTTTACCGAGTATAGATAGGAGGAGGCAAATAGGTAACTTCAGTAAAGACAAGGAGGTAGATCTAGTTAGTAGTTACTTATAGTAATAAGTCTACTCTAGTCCAGGTCTTTTAGAGTAAGTTTGAGACCTTATACTTGTACTGATTATACTTATACTTAAATAAATATGTTCTGCTTGCGGTGTTGTGGACAGTATAGTTCAGAAGCACTAATTACGCATTTGACAGCTGCACTGAGTTGGACTGCAAGCTAAAGGCAAAGGCGACTTTCTTAAATGAGGACGACAAACAGATTCCCCCATAAATGATATAAAAATCAGCTCAGGGACCATTTTGCCCTCATTAGCATCTAAAAAAAAAGTTACAACATAAAAGTGCCTCTCAATGCTTTCCTTACATTTAAGAGACATTCATTGACATTCTTAATGGTTTGTCTTTTCAGATTTAAGTCTTGAATGAAACAACTAGTATAATGGAGTTGTCTGCTAGTGAATCTGGATTGCGAGAAGAATGTGGGGTGTTTGGTATGGTGGCCACCAACAGTGGTATAGACATCACATTGTCACACTTGATACATCTAGGACTTGTTGGTCTACAACACAGGTACATCTTTAAATTGCATGCCTGAAAAGTTGCTGTAATATTTAACAGTTATATGTATTATAAATCTAGTACTATATTCTTGGAATATTTTTGGGTCATTTTGCTTATACACTGCTTGACTAGGTCACTAGTTCCTGTGAAGACTGGGATTTTAAACTTGGGGATGCCTCTGAGTCCACCCAACTCTAATTGGGATGGGTTCCTGACAAACATTTGGGAAGTAATGGTGGTTAACACTCGATCAAAGAAATAGATGAACTTTATATAATCTGCACTCATAGTCTGCAGATCTGAAAGGGATACTTACCACTGCTTGACTAGAAACTATAAAGCTTTTGAACTAAAATTTTACATACTTTATGACAGAACTGAAATTTTACATATCATCTATGAAAGAACTGAATTTTTATATACTTTATGGTAGAATTAAAATTTTTAAAGTACTATATCTTATATTTAGAATTATATTTATTGAATTGTTACATACTATTAGACAGATTATTTTTTTGTTTACTCTAATGGTATAAAATTGTCTTATAAACTAGTTTTATGTTTTTAGAAAACTAAATTTTCAGGGATGAGTTTTGTTAAAAAAAAAAGCAACTGGTAATCTTTTCACAAAATAAATAGAAAACAAACAATTATAAACTGATACTGTACTGGTCTCTGCTACTCAATGATTGAGGTGTTTATACAATGCTATTTGACTAACATATTTTTTCATACAAATGCTTTTCCTTAAAGAGGTCAGGAAAGTGCAGGAATAGTGACGTCTATGGGAGGACCAAATGACACATTTGTCACAAGAAAAGCTATGGGTCTTGTCAATGGGGCATTCTCAGATGATGATATTGTCAGTTTAAAAGGAAATTTGGGCATTGGTGAGTACAACTTTCTGAGTGGTAAAGTGTGATACACCTAAACAGACATGCCTACCGCCCCCTTTATGCGGAACCGTCCGGCAAAATCATCAAAAAAGCTCACATGTCCCCGCCGTTCCGCATCCGCGATTTTTTGTTCCGCCAAGTCTGAATCCCAACAAAAAAGTAATAATTAAATCGCCGTTTTTTCATTATATATTAATAGTGCGAAATGAAAATACTGACTGCAAAATAAATATAGGCCTATAGGTCTGTGTTTATTGTTTACATTTCATCTCTCTTCCTGGACCCGGTGTGTCCAAAGTTACGAAGATATCATATGGCTGGTTGAGCTAGATTAGATCTAGAGATGAGTCTAGATGTAGATCTATATATGTAGTACATGGATCCATTCTTAGTATCTAGCAAGAATAAGCCAAATGCTCCATTCAAATCCCTTTCCTTTCTTGACAATGGATCCAGATCTAGTTACTAGATCTAGTAGATTATAGTAGATATACTAGTAATATAATACTAGACTTGGACTTAGACTTAGTAGATCTATCTCAACTGGCTTGAACTGGTTATTAATTTTATTTACTTATTACTTTTTTAATAGAACTTCTGGTTTCTAAGAAAAGGATTTTTAAAAAATGCATAAATTACTATCTAGAATCTAGGTCTAGAATCCAGAAGTAGGATTAGTGACAATTACTGAATTAGTCTAGAAATAGACTTAGATTCAGATTTTAGCAATAGGGCTCCAGCAATAGACCCTTGGCCTTTAATATATTAGTAGAATTAGAAATAGAAAAATCAAGATGAGAGAGCTAGAGTTCTAGATATAATATTTAGTTCTCAATAAGTCCGTAGATCTATATCTATAATATAATTATTATAATCTGTGTCCTTTAGACTTAGAGGACTGTTAGGTCTTTATCTAAACTATTGGATTACATGTTTAGTTGTTTTCTTATTTTTAATTATACTATTTACATGTCTAAGAAGCAAAGCAAGCATGGTTATTTAAGTAATAATTGAAGTTTTATTTATATTGCCTACAGTACGGCTGCTAAACGTAAGTTTACGGGCTTATGTTCCACATTGGGGCCCAAAATTCCACATTTTCAACCTGAGTGTTCCACATTCTAGGTATTGGGGGTAGGCATGTCTGCCTAAGGGACAAAAGTATATAATACAACTCTGGTTTGGGGGGGGGGGGGCTTAGAGAGGAATTCAAGTAACATTTATACAGTACAATCAATATGCTTGAAACCTCATGCCATATTGAAAAATAAAGTGCTGATGCTGGACCTTACAAGTATCAATGGACTTCATACTAAATAAATATTTTCCAATATGTTTCTTAACACACAATCTGATCAATTTTAAAATGTATCAGAATCTAGCAACTACCACTTTTCCTGTGATTGTCCTAATTTGATGGATATTAAAGATTTTAACTTGCTGTAATTTCATTGACAAAAAAAAAATTCAATAATTATATTGTGATACCACTTACAGATGAAACTAAATTTTAGACGTGTGTGGAGTTAAGACTGAATAAAATAAATATATTTTACATTGTAATTTCTGATAAATTTCTTACAAATTAAGACAAAATAGAAATGCTGCATTTTTGCCATATAACACAGTTCTAGTCAGAAATCATCAAAAATAAATTTACATAACATTTGCACCAGCGAGCAAAACACTTGCTCATACAGAATGCAGCCAAAACACTTGCTCATACAGAATGCAGCCAATACACTTGCTCATACAGAATGCAGCCAAAACACTTGCTCATACAGAATGCAGCCAAAACACTTGCACATACAGAATGCAGCCAAAACACCAAAGCATGATTAGTGCTCACTTAGCAATTTGATATAACACAGTGCATCCCCACAAAGTGTATTTCGTGCTAAATAATGAAATAGTGACAGTATTTAACGCAAAATACCTAGGTGTTATAATAAATGAAAAACTGTCATGGAATCCCCATATTGATGAAACAATAAAAAAATCAAAGCATTAGGGTTTATTAAAAGAAATTTCTGTAAATCAAATAAGACCATAAAACTAAAATGTTTTTTAACCTTGGTTAGGCCTATAATAGAATATGCATCCTCTGGGACCCCTCAACTCAAGAAAACATTAAGAAACTGGAACAGGAACAGAGACAAAATAGAGCAGTGAGATTCATAACAAATCAAATTCATATTTGACTAGAGTAACACCTTTAGTAAAATCACTAAATTTAGAAAGCCTTCAGGACAGAAGACTAAAAAGTAAAGTAGCAATTATACATAAAACACTGAACCATAATCTTCAAATTCAAAAACAAATTTAAATAAAATACTCAGAAAGACACAAAGAAAAATGCACATTCCTCATCCCATATGCTAGGACAAATTTGTACAAGAGCTCCTTCTACCCTAGCGCTATTAGCGCATGGAATGGATTGCCTGAGCTAGCCAGAAAAACCAATGACTTGGCAGAATTTAATATGCATGACTGAATGCATGACGCGTAGGACGTAATCATTTTCTTTTTTGAAGTAACGTCTGTATTGTAAAAGATAAGATAAGATATTTTTCTTATTTGTACACACCTTTCAACTTGTTCTAAAGACACAGCTTTGTTTTGTATTATGTTTCATCTCCTGAGGCCACAGCTTGTATTAAAATAATATTGCTTAAAAATTACACTAGTATTAAATGTGACTTGCTTATTAAAATATTTGTAAATTTTGTGTTTATACCTGCTTTTGAAATATTCAGATATGATTTGAAAACTAGACATTTTGTTCTTATTTCTGTCTTAAAGGTCATGTTAGATATTCCACTCAGGGTTTATCTAACGCTTCCAACATACAACCTTTTGTTGTAGAGAGTTTGCATGGCCTAATAGCAGTTGCCCACAATGGTGAACTAGTGAATGCAATGCATTTGAAACAAAAGGTAGTTCATTTTGATTGCGATGTTTTATTTATTTATAGTTTCAAACTAGACACACTGCCTTTTTATCTTTGTATTATTGTTTATAAATGACCTGTATTTTTTTTTTATTATGTTTTAAAATACTTTTATGTTATTTTACTTTATTTTTTTAAAAAAGGTGTTTTTAGCGCAGCAAACTATTATAGATTGTTTTTAATATATTGACTAACTGTTACTTCCCTGCAACTTACTTGAAGAGCTTTTCATTATTCTTTGAAACAGCTACTCCGCCATGGTGTTGGCTTGTCAACAAGCTCTGACAGTGAGCTAATTACACAACTACTAACACATACTCCAGATTGTGGTGAACCTAATGGTGCCAATTGGGTTGGAAGGTCAGATAATATTCATTTATTTACTAATTTCACTAGTTGTTTAGGATTTGTAGTTTGGTATTCACTTGTTAAGTCTTTCTTCCTAATTTAAATTAACACACTTTAGTTAATCTCAAACTATGCAGTTATGAAAGGAAGATAAAGTGAAATAAAACTAATTTAACAAAGGAAAAAAAAAAGGCTCTTGTAATTGTAATATGTGACAAGACTATTTAAAAATACTTTTGGAAGGCATATTCATTTAAAAGCCTGTTTTTCCTTTTAATGGATTTATGTAATGATCAAAATTATGACATTGTTTCTGTTATGACCTCTGTAATGCCTGTGGGCTTAATGCATAACTTTTCATCTTAGGATCAAAAACATGATGCAAGAAACAGTGGCTTCCTACTCACTTTTGATTATGCATAAAGATAGGATTTGGGCAGTCAGGGATTCTTATGGGAACAGGCCACTGTGTATTGGCAAACTTTTACCTGCAGATGCTGTTACAGGTAATTTTTTTTATAGAGCTGGCAAATCATAAATATTGTTTGTAGAGGATAAGGTTATTGTTCTATTTTCTTGTGTCCGTACTTATTATCATATCTTTATGAAGTGAATGTGTGTAGAACTAAAGGCAGTGTGTTTCAGTTGTAGACTGCTGTAGAGTTTATTGTTGAAGACAATTGTAAATGTTATATAACAAATATCTTTTTCAAATCATGTAATTTTTGTTTGTTTGTTAACAGCATTAGATTAAAAGACAAAGTCTATTTACCCATTAATACAATAGTTTGGATCTTAGAACATTTCTTTCCAGAATAAAACTTCTGAGCTTATATTCTTATTCTGCTTGCTATGTAAATGACAGTACTTCAATTAGGCCTAATAGCTGCTATTCTATCCACTAGTTCACTCACTAGTCTATTCTTTCCAGTTAATCTTCATCTTTTGTTTATTGTGAACAGTAATGAGGAGTCCTTCAGGTAGGTACAAAATTGATTCCTTTTATCCTTTTCCTGGTCTTATTACCAGAGTCCCTTCCTTGCCACAGGCCCCAAGTTTTTTGTCTCACATCTTCTGAGCCATTTCCTTTTCTTATGTCGAAAAGCTAATTATTCTATTTTTTTTTTTTTTTTTGCTTACCTTGTTCTTTTCTTTTACCAAGCTTGTTCATACACAGATTCTCAAATATTTTAACACAAATACTTGGTCAGATAGTTCATTTCACATGCTAATCATTTTCATTTTGTCTAAATTTAAATCTTGATATTATCAGACCTTTTTTCTCCATCCATATTTCATTTCTGCTGGTGAAAGGTCATCACTCTCCAATTTTAAGCATTATTTTCCTATTGCTTTCATTCTTTACCCTTGTCTAAAGGTGTGCCCGGTCTTTTCAAGTCATTGAAATCTTGTGTGACTTGCTTATATCCTCTTTTCTGCTTGACTATTAATTAATAGATAAACACAAAACTATCATAAATTAACCTATAACAGTTTTTTTTTTTTAGAGCCAGGAATATCATTCAGAAGAGAAAAAAATTCAAAAAACATGTTATCAATTTGTGGGGTGGGAGACGCAATATAATTTATTTTAAACTGACATTTTGTGCACAGGCTGAGAACCACTTAATTCTATGTGTTGAAATAACTAAAACTAGTTCCTTTTTTTCCTTGACTTAGTTGTGAAGTCCTGGCTTCCAAATCATTTATATATAATCCATTATAACCTACTTAAGTATTGTAAGAATTTACTGGACATGTTTGACCTACTAAACAAACATGAATGATGCTCTACATGTTTTTGAAGACATTTTTTTTTTTTTTCAATTAATGATTTATGCTTTTTATTACAGAAAGGGTAAAATTTCATCTTAACCATAAGGCTTGTGAAACAAAAAAAACAACATTTATGACCTGATGCAAAACATACCTGACATTTGTATATTTCAAAAATAACTCATCAGCCTAACATTTGTGTGATTTTTACTGATAACACAGCAAATTGTAGCCTTCATGTCTTCATTATTTTATACTTGTAGAAATCAAAGCAAACTGATAAAAAGAAAGACAGATTACTTTTTTTTTTAACTTGGTAAATCTCTAATTAACTAACTAAAGATAACATATAAATATGCATTAATTGTAATGATCTTCAATTTTGAAGAACAAAAAAGATGTTGGTAAATTGTAAAATAAAACTAAATACATTTGTATTTATTGTGCAAGCAAATAATTGAAAAGTCATCAGTGTTTGAAAATGAAATTTGTTATGAAAAAACAAATTCAGCGATATGTAAAAAAAAGATGGATTTAAGAAAAACTTAGTGTCAACAAAAAAGTAATTTATATTTCAAAAAGGTAATATAGCAAATAACATTTTTTGACCATTAGTTTCATAACAAGATTTTTGTGCAAACAGGTAACAGATTGGCATTACCTGATGAATCTGAGGCTTGGATAGTTGCTTCTGAATCCTGCACTTTTCATGCCATGGGAGCTGAGTATGTCCGAGATGTCTTACCAGGTGAAATAGTGGAGGTGACCAAGAATGGAGTTATTTCACGATGTATCGTCCCCAGGCCTGAAGCCCATCCTCCAGCTTTCTGTATATTTGAATATGTTTATTTTGCCAGACCAGATTCAAGATTTGAAGGTTTGACTTTTGTTTCTTTAAAAAAATTAATGTATTGGAAGTCTCTGTTAGTTACTACTGATAGATGCTTTTTTTTAGTTACTACTGATGGATTCTTCTCTTTTTTATATAAGCAATATTTTTTAAGTTCTTTCGCATTTAATCGCAAGATTTAACCCTAAAAGACTTTTGGACTCATTTCAAAACATAAGCTTTTCATTAAAGACATTTTAAAACATAATTTGCTTTATTGAATATTTTCTTAAAGAATATTTCTTTTAATCTTCAAGAAATTTTAAAATATAGTCCTTACTTTAGCTCTTTAACTTATTGGTTAAAAGCAGACAGAGCTAGTATACACAAAAATCCTATTTTATAGACAAGAAAGTCAATCCTATTTTATAAACAAGAAAGTCAATCCTATTTTATAAACAAAGTCAATCATATTTTGCTTGAGGCATAAAATACAAATCCTTTCTATAAGGATCAATTTTTTAAAATGGAAAATGATCTAAAGGTAGAAATGGAATTTAAAATGTGCCAGTCTTAATGTCTCACAAAACTTAAAAAAATTACTTTTATTTTTCATTAGGTCAAATTACTTTTGTTAATTTTTCATTAGGTCAAATGGTGGCATCTGTTAGACGGCGTTGTGGCAGGCAGTTAGCATTAGAATGGCCAGCAGATGTTGATTTGGTCAGCACTGTCCCAGAGTCAGCAACTCCAGCCGCTATGGAGTATGCAGCAGTTGTAAGTATTTAATCTAAGGAATTGACAAAATTGTACATTAACAATGAACATTGATAAGTCCAGTCATTATCTATTTCTGTATACTAATGTGCACATTATATAAAGATTCTAGAAATAAAAAATCACCCTATGGGTCAGGATTTTGTGATTTTACCATCACAAAAGAGGAACAAGACACCGATAGCAAAGACAAACAGACACAAAAACTCTTTTGTTCCCCTGGTAATCAAATCATTAAATAGAAACAATCTGATATAAACTTTTCACATGTAAATTATGAGTGAGTCATGTGTGAATGTACATTTGTTTTTTTTATAGTTATAATGTTTTGTTAGGTGTAATGCACAAATTGTAAGACAAATTTCCTTACGACAATAAAGATTATTATTATTATTATATTCATGAGCCTAATTGTTGTCTTTCAGCTCAACATTCCTTACCGAGAAGTGCTTTGCAAAAATAGATATGTAGGGCGCACATTTATTCAACCATCTGCCCGTCTACGTAAACTTGGAGTTGCCAAAAAGTTTGGACCTTTGGTTGATAATTTCTATAATAAACGTCTTGTTATTATAGATGACTCAATAGTTCGAGGAACCACCATGGGACAGCTTGTGGCACTCTTGAGGAAAGCTGGTGCTAAAGAGGTAACTGCTTTCACTTTTGCTAACTAATGTTCTATGGAACAATTAATTGTTCAATATTTTAAAGTGGTAAGCAAACCAGGTGCAAAAATATGTTTTAAAAAATAAATACATGTTAATAAAATATTGAATGATATCATCATCATCATCATTGGCCTCCTTCAGTTGTAGAGCGACTATGGTTCATCTCGCACATTTCCTCATGTGGCTGTGGAGCCCTATTTTGGAGTGACACTCCCGTCCACAAATATCGCAGGTAAAGGTGGTCTTCGCTTCAGTGGTAGAGGAGCTGGCCATTTTTCTTCCAGAGCTGAGGCCCATGCTCTTTTGCTGTCCATAGCATTCTTGGTCACTGTCATGTATGATAACACTCAAAATATATTTGACATTCAAACATTTTTTTTTTTGCTGGTAGAAAAAAATACAACCAAGTTTGAAAAACTGAAATAAAGTGATATTTTATTTTTCCTGAACAAGATTAGCAAGAATGTTCCCTGATCTGAAGAAGCTTTTTTACTTAAAAAATGTTTTAACATAAATATTTCTTTTTCTGAATTTTTGGGGGGTTGACATGTCTGTTCAAATCATAATAGAAATCTTTTAAAATTATTAATAGGTTATTATATTTTTAGCTAATTGGCTTGATCTACAGCCTCTGAGTATGTCCTACTCACCTCTCCATTGCCATAAGGCATCCTGATGGTTGTGTATATTCTCAAAAGTTATTAATAGATGTCGCATTACCTCCTTATGCCAGTTCACACCGCTCTTCTAAAATTCACCAAATTACCTCCTCATATTTTGTTAATTTAGTAACGCACAACTCTTAGATACTGGTGCTCTGCTGCATATGAAAAGTCAATTTATGACCCAACTGCTGCTGCCAACATTCTTTGCTTATTGGAAGAACATAGTAAATATGATACAAGTTTCAATAGCTTCACTAACTATAGAGAGGCCAGTGACATTTATAAGTGATACATTGCATGCATTGTAGCCTATATGTTTTAGTTGCTTACTTACTTATCACAGCTGATTACTGGTATATTAAACATTCTCTGCAGCATCAGTACTATTGGTATAT
>JADKLZ010000728.1:30967700-30984433 GCA_021533235.1 Biomphalaria straminea
CATCAGTACTATTGGTATATTAAACATTCTCTGCAGCATCAGTACTATTTCTTGAGGTTTATAATGAAACATTAATAAAGCTTTCCAATGTACATTTCACAACCACACAGCAAACTATATGCACAAAATATGGTAATAAAATAAAACCATTAGAATTACTAATTTCATGGCTTTACTCAACAAGATTCATCTAGCTGTAAACAAAGGCATACATGTCTCACATGACTAATTGTTCAAGTACAATAGACTCTGGACATGACCTTCTGACATGCTGGAGACATGTAGAAAATAAACATCTCAATTGCACTAAAATCTATATTATATTTCTCAAAGAACTAGGTCAGACAACAACGAGTAATCTATTTTTAGCTGCATTAATAATTTTTTTAACGCATTCTCTTTACTTATTTTATAATGCGAAAAATTAGAACCATATTTAAAACTCGAATTATTTATATATTTAATAGTCAAAAGTGAAAAGTTTTTTTAGAGCGTAAATAGTTTATAATTCTTTTTAAAAAATCCATTAACTTGCAAAAGACCTTTAATACGAGTATTTGTGGACAATTGTGGTGGGGAAAAAAATCATTAGCAAGGTTAGAGAGACAAGTGGAGTTTTATTCTTCGACTTTTTAAAAATTATTCGACTTTTTAAAAATTATATTTTATCTTTTCAGTCTGTAGTGTGCTATTGTGTTTGTAATTGAAGATTGTGTTCAACCATATGCCAAAGACTTATTTCCCTTACAGCTTGATGGTTAACAGCGTTATAAATGACTATATTTTGTTAAAAATGTGTTTGATTTCTTTTAAAGCAATAGCTTAACAGACAAATAATTATAGGGATGTTAAATCGACAGGATGGCGCGGGGAATCTGTTGTAAGTAATAAAATGGCTTAATTTAATAATTTTTACACTTTAAATTAGAGCGGGTCCTACTAAATTGCGTGTCCTAAGAAATGCGGGCCCCACTGCGGTCGCCGGCCCTGGTAAATAGCGGCATATGCTATGCCGCCGGTCAACTAGTTAGTTATATTTTTTTAAAAATGATTTTCTATCATTTTTTAATTATTATTATTAATTTTAAGTCTTCTGTTTTTTCAGTTAAAAATGCAAATCTTGATTAAAAACTTAATTTAAAAATAATGTTTTTCTCTGGTTTTGTCAGGTCCATGTGAGAGTGGCCTCTCCTCCAATCAAATACCCTTGTTACATGGGTATCAATATTCCTACAAAAGAAGAACTGGTTGCAAACATCATTCCTTTGGATGAAATGGCTAAACTGTTTGGTGAGTACAACTTGCTTGCACTTTATTGAGCTACAAGTTTTTATAATCTTTTGTACTTCTATTAGCTAAGTTTTCCTTTTACTTATGGTGCCTAATGATATATTAAATCTAAGAAAATTACATTTTGAGTTCTTTCATCATCATGTTCTTCTCTGCTTTTTTTTTTTTCCTTCCTCTCAGCTTATCTAGTATACTGCGTCACCACATTCTTTTTGATCTTCCTCTACGTCTTGTGCCCTGGGGGTTTCACTTTAAGGTCTGTTTAGCTCTTTTGTTGGTATCTTTTCTAAGGGTGTGACCAATCCATCTCCACCTTCTCTCTGCACCTCTATATTTTTCTGTCCATTTTGAGAAAATTAACATCTCTTAAAATGACATAATCAAGACAGCACATTTTTAAATTGATGTTAACCAGTTCACAAAAGGATCACAGGAAGCACAGACAAAGCTATTTACGGAAAAATTACCATGTTTACAGTCAATGATGATTTTGAAATTTTCCTTTTTATTAATGTTTCAAAATCTTTTTTTTATCTCATTGGTTTTTGTGGCAGTTAATTTTTACATAGGCTTGATCAGTATTATTGTATTTATTTCAACTATGGTTCAAACTCAAATTGTCTTCATTATTTTTTTATTTTTTTTTGGGTATCAGGAGCTGATTCAGTGCATTATTTGTCACTTGAAGGCCTGAAGAAAGCTGTGACAGAAGGCTTGAAGGAAGGTCAAGAAACTGGACACTGCACAGCATGCTTAAGTGGGGACTACCCAGTCAAGAAACTGGATTGGTAGCTTACAATTGAAAAGTTCCCATCAAAAGAACCTAGCTCAATTGAAAGCTCCAAAAAAAGAAACAAATAAATAAACCAGGCAGCCTTGATGTGTTCACAAACATTATTTTACTACCAACAGTATTGTCTTACTAAATATATTTTTAACTCTAAATCCAACTTGGCATTTTAATATTATTTTTGACTACTGTAAAAGTGCCATAGTTTCAACTGCTTGTTGACTGTAACTGACAGATAATGTTTATATGTAACTTGAATTGGTGTTTATGTGTCAACAATACAAGGCTAAATGAGCATGTATGTATATATATATATTTGTCAATTATTACATTTGATATTATTAAAAGATCTATCAGGGAACTGATTTCATTTGTGTTGTTTGTAACCTATCAGCCTATCATTGTTTCCTTGCAATCCTTACATTATCAATGTAACCTTTTTTTTTTTAACTTGCATTCTGCTTATTTGACTTTCATCCAATAACCAGCTGTTTTAGTTTACTTTCTCTTATAAAACAAACAAAAATCCAGTGCTGCAATAGAAATAATGTTAAGCATTCTAGAATTTGACCAATTGTTAAAATCTTCTGGACATTCTAAAATTGTAAAACAAAAATGGAATTCTATAAAAACCCAGTTCAACCAAAACTAGGACTAAATATTCAGAACAAAAGTCATAATGGTAAATATTAAACTGGCACTTTTGTGGTTCAAATGTTAAAAGATTTGATTACTTTTGCATTTGTTCCTGAAACTGGTTAAGCCAGTCAGCAAAATCTTTAAGTCGCAAATGTTAATACATTTTTAAAAATCTCTTATTTAATGTTAAAACATTATTTACCTTTTTTTTTTTTTTTGATGACTTAGAACTAGCAATTATGACTTCAAAGAAAAAGTTTAATGAAGACCAAAGAAATGGCTTCTCATTTTGTAGACTACAAAGTTTCAGTGTTGGGAATTTTCTGTAAATTTTAGGAATTCCGAAAATTTCTTCTGATCCGATTTTCAAGATAAAAAATCGGAAATTTTCCCGACATATTTTTTTTCGGAAAAAAAATCCTAATTTTTTTATTTTTATTTTTTTTTTTAATGAAAAAAAAAATCAGATTTTATTATTTTTCCATTTTCGGAAAAATGCGACCGGTCTTTTGACACAGTTATAAGTTCCATTTTTAAAAGAAAACTCGCGTGATCGTATTGTCTTGTTGATCTCAGTGTAGACTACAGTGACCTAAGTGTTTTGAATCAGTCTAGATAGATATATTCTAATTCTACATAAGATCTCTAGTTTCTTTAATTTGAATACTTTTCATGTTCGTAGCCACCTTGAAAACTTGGAAAACACCTTGAATTTCATTATAAAATTCAAAGCCTAGTGTATAGTAAAAAAAAAACGGCGAAAAAAATCTTGATCTAAACTCGTTTTACGAAATTTACTACTGTTACTGTTGAGTCAGTGAGGATAAAATCGCACACAGCCGTGAAATGTCCGCGAATTTAGTGACTTAGATCAAGACTCTAGATTTACAGTAGAGTCTGTAAAGATAAATTCGCACACAGCCGTGAAAAGTCCGCGAATTTAGTGACTTAGATCTAGTTTCTAGATTTACGGTAGAGTCAGTGAAGATAAATCGCACACGGCTGTTAAAAAATCCGGGAATTAAGTGACTTAGATCTAGAATTTAGATTTACGCTAAATCACTAGAATCTAACATAATTACTAACCCTGTGGGGCCGTGAAAAGTCCGCGAATTTTAGTGATTAATCATAATGTTAAAATCTATAGAGTCTATTATAGATTCTAGATCTACGATAGATTCAGTGAAGATAATTCGCACACAGCCCTGAAAATAAGTCCACGAATTTTAGCGACCTGGATCTAGAGTCACACACCTGTGAAAAGTCCGTCAAAGTTATTTTGGTCGTGAAAGCCATGGAAACTACATAGCCTATAGATCTAGTTGAAAAAGAAATTGTGCTTGAAAAAAAAAAAATGCAAATAGGTCTAATACCCCCCCCCCTCTCCAAATGTCATTTTTTAGTAATCTGTCAATTAAATATACAAATAGTTGAAATAGGTTTATAGACCTATATACTACATGCTCTGTTGATTAGGAGGTTTTAAGTTCTAGTATCTATGACATACACATAGGATCTAAGAATATACCTTTCTGTAACAGAGAGAGAATACATATTATGAAGGCATCTCTAAGAAGGTTTCTTATTTTAAAACAATGGAATAATAACCATTTCTAATGTTCTTTAATAAATCTTTGAACAAAAATGGTTGTTTGAGGTTTTGGGATAACAGTCAATTTGTTACCTGATTAAAATATAACTGTCATTGCATTTTCTGTGGACATACCACTCAGCTCAAGGCATTATTCTGTTCTGAGTGGGATGTTGTCAGTAATTGATTTGATCAATGCATGATTTTGTGCATGTCTTTTGTATTTATGTGTATGTTTCTGTTGTGTTGTCTTTATTTATATAAGAAAAGAGTCCTTGTAATCACAACAGATTTCCGTAAGGATCAATAAAGCAAGTCTTAGTCTTTACAATCTATCGTACCAACGAACGAAAACGGGGGTGGGGGGGTGTTAACACAATTTCAAAAATTTCCTAAAATTTTTGTAGAGTCTGTTCCCATCACTGAAAGTTTGAAAGGGGAACTCTACATTTTTTTAGGATTATGAGATGGTTGTATAGATCTAAGTATATCTTAGTTACACCTGTCACACAATATGGCATGAAAGAAAAAAAATCAAGTTGTTTGATGGTTGTCAATGCTTTTTCTTTTATTGTCTTATATAATTGGTCTGACAATGCAGATTTAAACATATAGACCAATTAAGCTGTACTAGGACTGTATATATAGTTAAAATTCATTGGCCTCCTTCAGTTGTAGAACGACTATGGTTCATCTCGCACACTTCCTCGTGTGGCTGTGGAGCCCTATTTTGGAGAGACACTACCATCCACAAGTATCGCAGGTAAAGGTGGTCTTCGCTACAGTGGTAGAGGAGCAGGTCATTTTCCGCGTTGTCCGCTTTTCTTCCAGAGCTGAGGCCCATGCTCTTTCGCTGTCCATAGCTTTCTTGGTCACTGTCTCTCTCCATCTGGTGCGGTCTAGAGCTATGTCTTCCCACTGGTCAGCATTTATGTTCACTGATTTAAGGTCGTGTTTTATTACATCTATGTAACGGAGGTGGGGGGCGACCAGTTTTTCTTGAGCCAGTTGCAAGTTGTCCGTAGAGGATGACTTTCGGTATGCGATTGTCCTCCATCCGGCGAACATGTCCAAGCCAGCGCAGGCGTTGTCTGAGGGCTGTAAAGATGCTCGGAATACCTGTTCGTGCAAGGATCTCAGTATTGCACACTTTTTCTTTCCATGTGATTTTCAAGATCATACGAAGGCATCGCAAATGGAACGAGTTCAGTCTTCGCTCTTGCTTTGCGTAGGTGCTCCATGATTCACTGCCATACAGCAACGTGCTCATAACGCATGCCTTGTAGACTTCCATTTTGGTCACTGTAGTTAGCTTCTGGTTTGCCCAAACTCTTGACCTGAGTCTAGCAAAGGTCGATGCAGCCTTCCCTATACGTTTTTTTTATCTCATCATCTAGAGAAAGGTCGTCTTGAATTGTGGATCCCAGATAGCAGAATTCATTTACTGCATCCAGCTTGTTATCATCTATGAGGATGGAGGGTGGTGCTGTAGCAGGTGGTCCTGAAACATTTGTTTTCTTTGTGCTAATAGTTAAGCCATATTCTTTACAGGCCTGAGAGAAGCGGGACATTAGTAACTGAAGTTCCTCTTGTGAATGTGCCACAACCGCTGCGTCGTCCACGAAGAGCATGTCTCTTATGAGGGTTGTTCTGGTTTTAGTTTTGGCCCTCAGTCTAGCAATATTTAGAAGTTTGCCATCAAATCTGGAATGGAGATATATGCCTTCTGTGGAATTATCAAATGCGTGGTGGATTAGCATTGAAAAGAGTATTCCAAAAAGGGTTGGGGCCAGGACACAGCCTTGTTTTACACCACTGTTTATATTGAAACTTTCGGAGCAGGCGCCATTTAACTGTACTGTACCCATCATGTTTTGGTGGAAAGAGACAATAATATTTAGCAGCTTGGGTGGACAGCCTATTTACTCTAAGATTTTAAAGAGGCCTTCTCTGCTGACAAGGTCAAAGGCCTTGGTCAGGTCGATAAATGCGATGTACAAAGGCATTCTTTGCTCTCTGCACTTTTCCTGAAGTTGCCGGATAGAGAAAATCATGTCAATTGTGGATCTCTCTGAGCGAAAGCCGCACTGTGATTCAGGATAGACTTGATCAGCAGTTACGTTTTTGTAGCCTGGGGAGTATCACTCGAGCAAAGACTTTGCCTACATCTATAGCTAAAATATAGTACCGGTAACAATCAAAGAAATGGAATGTTCTAAAAAGTAAATAAACATTTCTGATAGAATCAAAATGAACAGAATTATAAAATGTAGGGAAGTAAAAAGGGGAAAAAAAAATTAGAATAAACACATTTACTAAACACATTTACCTACATTAATTTTAGAAAACTGTGGTTTGTCTTTTCTTTCTTAAGTACACTTCTAGCATATCAATACTACCACAGTTCTATTGACAGTTCAGGATTTTACATAGATTTTTTTAAAAACCTTTAATTTAATAACAATTTTAAAAATAACTATACCTATTTGTTAATAAAACCTGAAGTACTAAGTCCTACAACAGAGTGCTCTGGCCCTTCAAAACTCCAGCCCATATTGTATAATTCAATAATGAAGCTACAAAGGCGCAGTGGCTGAGTGGTAAAGCGCTTGGTTTCGCAACTGGGTGTCCCATGTTTACATCCTGGTGAAGATTAGAATTTTTAATTACGAGATCTCTGGTGGCCTTTAAGTCCAGCCAGCTCTAATGGGTACCTGACACGGGAAACAAGAACAGTAAAGGCTGTTGGTCGTTGAGCTCTACATGACACCCTCGTTAACCGTAGGCCATAGAAACAGATGACATTTACATCATCTGTTCAATAGACCAAAAGGTCTTAAAGGGGAACTTTACTTTTTACAAAGGCTCGTTTCCATTAAACTTGTGCTATTGTGTGACCTTTGAATCCGTTGTTTAACATTTCTGGGACCCCATACAGAAATGTGTTCTTTACTGTAAGTTATATCTGTTTAAGTCTTATGCAGACATTTTTGTAACTCAATTAAACACATTAAATGTTATCACAAAAAAAACTAGAGGAAATCCACTAGACTAAAATAAGTACATTTAAACCAAACACAAAAGAAAGACTACATAGTGTTAAAAACTTCCCAGTATCATGTTAATGAATGTCGTTTTCAATGAGATGCTACAAAAAACATTTGTGGAGCATGTTAACCCACATCTTTGCATCAAAAAACATAAAACCAAACCTATAGACTAATACAAATCAATACAGTAAAACTGAAATATATATATATATATTGCTAACATTTATGGCTGCAGTAAGTGTAGCATTCCATACAAAAGGAAAAGAAGAAATATTTAGAATTGTTTAACAATAATAAATTAGTGGTGCTAGACATGGGGTCAGTATTCAGGATTTAAAAAAAAATGTCAACTTGGAGGACTTTGTACGTTTCCTGTATTTATAATGTAGTATAAACACACTTCCCAGCAATATAAGTGGCCTTGACATTTAGGTCATCATCCAATAAAACAAAATCAGCATCGCTGTCGAAATTGAGTGTACCTTTTCTGTCTTGGATCCCTAAAAGTTGAGCAGGATGCAAAGATGCAGCTTCTAAAGCTAGTTCTGGGCCACATCCTAATCAATTTTAAAAGAAGACATTACAATCTGTGGTGTAAATATACTTATCTACAACAAAAGTAAAAATGTTGCATTGTAGTTATTACTTTTTTTTTTGTAGACATTTAGGAAGTGTTTTTAGCAAATTTTAAGTATCCTTCTATTTGGCTACTTATAATAACTTATACTGACTACTGTAGGTTTAAATTTCTACGCTCAAGTTAATTATCTATTTTCTTATCTTATAAATTACTAATGCTTCTTCAAAAGCAAAGATAATTACATATGTTAATATAAATGTGTTAATCTTGTCATGCATGTTAATTAGAGACTTAAACTCTGCCAAGTCTGGTTTTCTTGGCTGCTTCAGTTTCTTCTATATACTTCATGGCAGATTTCATGAACACATCCCTAACCTAAAACAGCACAATAGAGTTTTGGGAAATGCCTTATTATTTATAGACTTCTACTTCTAGTAAAAATGTTTTGTTTTGTTTTGTAAAATGTTTTACATGTTTTGGAAATTCCTTCAGAGTTGAAGATAGTTATTTCCTAGTCCAAACCTCCCGCAGGACGACGGGGGATGGGAGCGGGCAGGGTTTGAACCAGGGACCATCTGTAAATCGATACGACAGTCCAGTGTGCAAACCGCTCGACCAGGCAGCCATCCGTTGTCTACATATTTAGAGTTTCTAGTTGTCTACATCTTTCTAGATGCTTACTTCTATATACTTTCAATCAGCCAGGTGCTTAGACTTCTGTGGCACACTTTTTTTTTTACTGATTTCTAAGTAGCTACTTCTATCAACATCTAGGAGGCTATTATAGCTTTTCTTAAGAATGCTTTTCTCAAATAGGTGTCCACGTTAGGTTTGTTGCCAATGATCTTATTTTGAAGGTTCAGATTGCAGGCTGAGCTGTTAAAACTTACTGAAGATGTGACTAGGTTTTTATGCTAACACTAAAGGAAGACATTTTCCTAAGTAGTATTTATCTTTGTTAACCCTTGTGATATAATCTTGTTTGCAGTAAAAAGTTATTTTATGTCAAAGACAGTACTGAGGTAGTTTGGACTATTTCAATGTTATCTCCAGCTAGTGAAACAATATCATTTTACTTCTTTACTAATGGAAGTTGATCATCACTTCTTGGTAGTTTCTTTTTTTTACATTCAATATTAAATAATCATCATTAATCTCTTTTTATGATCTTTATTTCATTGAAATAACTATGTCAGAACACTTTGAGAACAGGTTGCCCCATCTTCCAATTTTGTTAAAGAATAAATAAGAATATCTGATCGAGAATCATTAGTGTATAAAATGTACTACAATGGCGATGTCATTGCCCCTTGAGAAAAGGCTTATGATGTTAAAGATCTAACTCTAAGTTTAACATTTTTTTTTAGAAATTATTTAACTATTTATTGTATCCTCACCTGTTTGTTTAGCAAAAAGTCGAACACAAGTGTCAAGCGTAGCCATGCTGAAATAACAATGTCAGAAAAGTTTTTTCTTAAGTTTTGAAATGTCTAACATATTAAAACATTAGCTCTCTAAAGTTGTTTTAAATTCATTGGCAACATTCTGTTGTGTTCATTGCATTGGGACAGTCCCAGAGTAATAGATAGATTCTAATACATTTTAAAACAGGCATGTCAAATTGGGTGTTCGGGGGCCGCATGCGGCCCGCGACCACCTTGCATGCGGCCCGCTTGGCCACCTAAAAAATTATAAAAATAACGGTAAACTATTACGCTGGAAAACAAAAGATGACAAGCTACTTGAATGGAAAAATAATATTTGTTTAACTGAACATCGAGGGTGAGTCTGCAGTGAAAGCAAGCTACATTTTGTCAAACCTCATTGCAAGCCATTTCAAATCATTTAATAAATGTGATTTTATGAAAGAGTGTTTCGTTAAAGCCGAAGTCATTTATTAAAAAAAGAAGGAGAAAAGCATTCAAAGAAATAACGTTAACTAGTGACACTGTTGCAGATTGAATAAATGACATGTCAGTCAGCTTGCTTGAACAATTAAAGAACGACAGAGCTGATTTTGAATTATTTTCATTTATTTTCATGAGTCAACTGACGTAATGGGTGTAGCACGGCTATATTCATAAGGGCCTTTAACAGGAATTTTGACATATACCAGGAACTACTTGAGTTCTGTTCTATGCATAGCAAGCGAGGATGATTTTTGAGAAATGACAGGAGGTGAAAATGCAGTACAATATATCTTTGGTAAAGCTAGCTAGTCTAACAAAGGTATGGCGCACCAACCATGAAAAGAAATGGTTTTGATGCAAAGTTACTTGCAAAAATAAGAGAGACTGATGCTAATTTTAAATTTGCTCATTTTCAGTGCATTATTATTATTATTATTATTATTATTATTATAGCTTTTATATAGCCTACTTTCATGCTTATAGCATGCTCGGAGCGCTTTGGTCCAATCTCATTTGTGGACCAGTGGGCGAGGGGGCATCTAGAAGTTGGTTTTCCGTGCTGCATTTAGGCCCTCTGCCCGATTCGGGTGTCGAACCTCCAACCTCCTTCTAGGTAGCCAAGCCAAGTTCAAACGCATTTAGCCTCTCGATCACGCGATCTGATTTGATTCTGAAAATGCTGCTGGAAATGTGCAACTAGAGCTGATAGAATAGAAGTCAGGTTCTTAGTTGAAATCTAAGAATACTGAAATGGCTGTGCCAAAATTTAACAGTCATTGACCCTGAACGGTTCGTGAAATTGCGGAAATTTGCAGCTAGAATTCTAGCTATTTTTGCATGCGCTGGTCTCTGTGAGCAGTTCTTTTCCATAATACAAGCTATTACAACACCTCACCGTTCGAGATTATCTGATCAAAATTTGTCATCTGTGGTGAAAGCGTCAATGGCAAACAAACTTCAACCTGACATTAATAAAATGGTATCCCAGAAAAGATGTCAAGCATCAGGACAAAGAAAATAATGTGTAATCATAGTGATTTTTAATTCGCCAATAGTACTACAAGTTTAGCTAAGGGACAGGTATGCCATTAATTATTGTATTATATTGTATTATTTCTAATTTACATAAAACTAGTAAGCTGTTTTAAAACTGATTTTTTGCTGCGGCCCCTCAGGTCATAGTAAATTGTTTATGCGGCCCTTACACCTTAACGAGTTTGACATGCCTGTTTTAAAATTAACAAGATAGTGAAAAAGACAGTTCTTAAGAATCAATTAATAACCTATCTCTTCTGCACTATATGTAACACCTTTACTGTAAGTAAGTTTACTGTAAGAAACCTGATGACAGAATTCACAACAGATGCAAACATAAATCTGAGGTGAGTTTAAGAAAAGTCAGCAGAAATTTTTCAGGCAAATTTTTACTTTTTCTAGAATGAAGCAATTCTTTAAGCAACAGTTTGAAATATAATTACATATATATTATATATTATTAATATATATAATTATATTAATTATATTTTTGAATACTCTTCCTAATCTTCATTTCTCCCATTACTTGAACTACTTTGAACTAATTAGAAATCTATGTTTAGTCTATTATAAGCAAGTTATTGTGTTTGCTTGAATCTAATTAATTGTAAACAACATATTTATGCAGACAATAAGACCCCGAGGCGTAATGTCAGTATTACAAGTAGCTTCTCAAACCCTATTTGATGTAAATAGCTTTCGTATTCAAACCATGGGACATTCAGGCAGAGATTGCATGAAGGTATCTATGGACGTTTTTTTCAGACAGCAATGTGTTCTACCTTCAGCACCAACTGTCCCACACTAAAACAAAAGAGATGAGCATCCCAGAACTCCTTATGCCAATGATTGCATCTTACTTGCTTACACTAAACAGGAGCTCCAGCTCACTGTTAACGAATTTGTGTATGCTGCCACTTATAATAAATAAATCTCAGAAAAACAAAAGTCATGTTTCCATAATGTGCACACACTGGCAAGACTACCTTACAAATAATCATGTTCTGCTGGAGGCTGGTGTGGACAGTACAGAAGCACTTACCATTCGACAGCTGTGCTGGGTTGGACACTTATCACACATGGCATCTTTCTTTGGCAAGATTTAAAATGCTATAAAAATCTACAAAGGTGCCATTTTCCCTCACTGGCAAAGAGGAAGGTTACTGACAGAAGATGGCTTCTCAAAGAGACACTCTGAGAGCTCTCACAAAAGCCAGGGGACACATTTGAGGCCCATTAGAAAGCCCACGTATAAGACAAACAAAGAATGTGAAGAAAATATGCAGGTTGCCATTGAGTTTGTGTAGTCATGTAAAACACTGCACTCATCTTTAATCTTCGGAATCGAAGACATGGCTATTATTATAATACATAATTTAATATGATTAACATTTTCATTTTGTATCTTCTGACATTACCGAAACCTTTTTGAACACTTCAGGTGATTTTCTATTGCTCTAAGAGATATGCATAACCAGGTTGAGAAAAACGTATCTAAAGCAATCTTACTTAATTAAGAACACCAGACTTACCTTCCAGCTAAAGTTTTTGTGTCTTTGATGTAAGAATATTTTCCTTCCACAACAATAGTTTGTTCCCCAAAAGGATAAGTTCCATCAGGAAGACCCATGGCTTGAATGGCATCAGTAACAAGTACAGTACCTGGCAACAGAAGCAAGAAGTAAGAGCAGCAACATATAGCAATTAATAATTGACCTTTTAAATAATTAATTAAATAACATGCATATCACATTTTTGTAAACTTGTTCCCCCAACTGACCATTTTTTCCACGTGAGAACCTTTTGAATTTTGTTATGCTTGAAGGCAAAACTGACCTGAGCGAGTGTGTTGTGTGATCTAACTGGAGTTATGATCGTTGAATTTTCGATGGAGGATTGTTTTTCTTGAATTTTTTTTTTTTTTGAACAGGGATATGTACATTTTATTAGGAGAACTGTGAAATTATTTCTTTTTACTTGGAGTATTGACTGTTCATAGTGAAATTATTTCTTTTTACTTGGAGTATTGACTGTTCATAGTGGATTGGGCTTCTGCAATCAGAAAGATATCAGTGACCTGACAATTGGTGAGTTAACTTTCTTTAGTATACTCCCAAGTCATAACAACATTGACTACTAAATTTGCACATGAATCCTTCTAGAATGGTTTGCTTATTCTCAATATATAAAAATACCATAAATATAAAGCATTGTATAACAATACTAAAAGACAATAGTGAAGAAAATATACAAACCCCCCCCCCCCCCCCAACTTAATTTGGCAATGCCGAATAGCAGTGAAACACGAAACAAAACAAAATCCTAAAATTTCTGGTGTTAGCAAGCATTCAATATAGAAACATGGATGTACCCAAAGCCAAAATCATAAACAGAAACAAAAACTATTTTTAGAATCTATATATATATTCCTCTAAGTCTGAGGTCAAACAACAACATGCAAGCAAGCAAGCAACAACAAGCAAGCAAATAGGGAAGATCCCATGGCGTACGCACCACGGTGTGAATGGACCCAATCCGCACTATTTCATTCACAAAATAGCATAGACATAAATAAATATAGACCAGAAAAAGGAAGTAACTTCGTGTAACTTGAAAAAAAAAGTGGAAGCCGGAAGAGATTATATTGTGATTGTGTCGTAAGACTCTTGAAACTAGAACGACAATACACAGATAGATACTACTCTCAGGTTTGACTTTAGAGCGGGAAATCTGTTATATCATGTTATAAAATGGTTCAATTTAATAATTTATACACCTAAAAATTAGCACGGGTCCAAAGAAAGTTCGGGACCCACTGTGGTCGCATATGTTGCAGTGCCTAAGGCCTGCCCTGGAAAATAGCGGCGTATGCTATGCCGCCGGTCGACTAGTAACATTTATTTGATGAAATACTTTGATGTTCAGATTTGAAACTTTCAACTAAAACATTGCCACTGCAAGAGTACATTTGTTGTGTATAACAACTGTGGAATGAAGGCATAAGTGTGCACTGTTGTTTTTTTTGTTATACAGTTTGGCTTGTTGTTAAGTGCACCATTCATTCATCCTTGTCATAGTGTCTCCTTGTGATGTGGGTCTGCAGTTCGAAGAGTTGGTGTTATATTCTATCATGTTTTTATTGCTGTCACCTACCAGACAAATTTAACTTATTTTCAGAATTCCAGAGTGTGACACAAATCCTTTGACAAATTTTAGCTCATTTTTTTCTAATCAAATCATTTAACTTGGTAACTTTTGTTTTTGGTTCATATTGTCTACAAAATTAATAATAATTAAATTAAGTAAAAAAAAATGCAATGAAAATAATTTTTTGTTAAGACCTTTTGGATGAACTCTGTGAGCAATTCGTAAAGCCGCTGGGTGAGTGTGTATTCCATCAGCTATGATACCATAGAAAACTTGACGATTTCGAGGAAGTTTTTCACTTGTCAATAGACCAACAAGATGAGGATCACGATGATGGAACTGTAAAGAGATGATGAGACTGTAAAGAGATGATGACATTGTAATGAGATGACAAGTATGTAAAGAGAGGGTGAAGCTGTAAAGAGATGATGGAGCTGTAAAGAGATGATGGAAGGATGGAACTGTAATGAGATGACAAATCTATAGAGAGATGAGGAATCTGTAAAGTGATTATGAGGGTGTAAAGATGATGGAACTGTAATGAGATGACAAATCTATAAAGAGATGAGGAATCTGTAAAGTGATTATGAGGGTGTAAAGATGATGGAACTGTAATGAGATGACAAATCTATAAAGAGATGATGAATCTGTAAAGTGATTATGAGGGTGTAAAGATGATGGAACTGTAAAGAGATGATGAAACTGTGTACATATCTTCACTGCTACTACTATAATTTTTTTAATCTTATCATGTTAAATACTACTTGTATAAAATGTATGGCTTTCACCATTCATCTCACAATAATTATTTTCTTTTTCGAAGGAATGTCAGTAATTTATAAGATTTAAGATTATAAGATTTATAAGAAACAATATGTTTCAATGTAATTTAATGTTTTACAAAAAATTTGAAGCATAATTAGACTAAGTGATCCAATAATAATTATGTAAATTCAAATGTTTAATAGAAATGTCTTGTTTGTTTGACATGTTTTGAAGTTCTTTCAGAATTGAATATTAAACTCCAGCCCAGATTCAGCATCAGGAATGGTGATGGGCAGAGTTGGAACCCAGAACTATTGAGAAAACAGTCTAGAGCAGATACCACACAAGCAGACAAAATAGTTACCACTTTGAGTGGTTTAGTAATGAGGGTCATAATTATGGCAATATATTCAATATAAAACATTTAGGTTAAGTGCATTGTTACACATGATTATGCAAACCTAGTTGGGGCCTGCACATTTCACCACATGCAAACAAAGCTGTTATACAATGAGTGTTTATAAAGTTTTCTTTTCATCTTTTGCACCTTTTTTTAGCCAGGGCTTTTCTTTGGGTCTCAAAAGTGTTCCACCAAATCCATGAGAGCTCTCCAACTAACAATACTTAAAACCAACAAAAACTATTGTCCACAACTGATTTTTATAGTATAATGAAAGAAAAGTATTTTTGATTTGGCTGTTTTACAATGAAAATGTAGTTTTAGAAGTATAAAAGTTTTATTCATATTTCTTGACAATATTTTAAAAGTGTGGTTCAAATAAGTGAGAATTAACAAATAAATAATCTATACTCACAGGCAACATGGCATTAAACAGATGAGTGATGAATTTAGCACCAGATCTGACAGCCTCTTCACCTTCAAGTAAATTAGCACTGGAATGGCCTGGAGAGAAAGCTCATTTGTAAATCTTCTATTCATGAAGTTTTGAAAAAATATGTATAGCAAACAAAGAAAAAATATGTATTCCATAACAAATTAGATGAATGGACTTCAAATGTAAATGTTGAATGTGACAATGGAGAACCCATAATTAAGTATGCATATCAAAATATGAACCTCAAATGTATATTCTATATATAATAGCAACTTATAATAAGTAAGGCGTATAGAGTTGTCTCATACTGTCTATTTCAGTTTACTCAGTGTGGATTTTTAAGTCATTATTTGAAGGAATTGGGACTGTATATTCTATAAATAATAATTACAATAATAATCTTTATTATCCATAAGGAACTTTGTCTTACAATTTGTGCATTACACCAAACAAAACATTATAACTATAGAAAACCAAAATATACATTCACACTAGACTCACTCATTTACATGTGAAAAGTTTATATCAAATATTTGCTATTTAAAGATTTAATTTAATTAGTTTAATGAAATCATGTTAATGTAGCTTCAATTTCAATTATGTCCTGTGATCTTTTATTTTGAAACTACAACATGCAAAAGTGTGTCACTTAATCAAAATCTAGAGTCACTTAAACATGAAACTCATGAATGCCAGTGTGACAAAAATGCAAAACAAGATTTGAGGTGGGTAATCAACATTTAGGTTGAATTAGGTGATAAAAACTTTCTCTGAGTATGAAGATTATTATACTGGAAACTTCCCATGACTATGCAGACATTATAGTGGACAATTCCAATGGGTATGTTTACATATCTGTTAGGGATCTCAAATGTTTATGTTTCAATGAAAAGTCAGTCAAGGTAAAAGTTCTTGGGAGATTTCAGTTTTTTAACCTGAAATTTAAACCATATTATTTACTCCTTATTGTCACAGATTAAAATAAAACTACATTAAACATTGTAATTAAGAAATAGTAAGAAATCTTGTAGTTGGTTTGGAATATGCATATTATTTAAAGATTTTAGTGCTGACAATAATAAAAAAAAAAAAATGAAACA
>JADKLZ010000728.1:31002139-31019053 GCA_021533235.1 Biomphalaria straminea
AGGAAACGAATATGGGACCAAAACTTCTTATATCTCCTCTTTTGTTTGTCTCTCACTTGACCAGCCCTACCTATCCGGTTTATCACATTTGATTTCCTGTGTAATCTTTAATCTTATCATCTTCTATTTTCTTCTGTCTTATTTACCAATCCCCGATTTCCGATGCATATTCAGACCACTATATATAACCCTCAAACTGGTGTGTCGATACATTACATTATTTTCAAAGACACCAACCAACATATGCTTATTTTTACTGTGCTTTTTTTTTTTTTGCCTTATGTTATTGTATTTCATTTTGTGAACGGACTTAAATTGCTGCTATTTGTGAAACGAACCAAGTATCTTGATGAATGTAAGTATAACTTTTGTTATGATAAATTAAGTTAGTCATTAACACATATGTGTCTTTGCAATTACATATGCATGTGTCAAGGCTCCTTTTCTTCTCCTCTATACTTAGGGGATACTTCAGTGCTGATTACTAAATGTACTCAATTACTAGGCAATACCGTAACGACACAGGCTGACCAGAACTCAGTCCTGACAGCATAGCTATCTATACGATGAGAAATCTTGGTCTTGACCATGCACTCATTCATTCATTCACAATCACTCGTGTGGGGAAGGTTTATACATTATTCTAAAGGCTCTCTGACGATAAAGTAAATAGACAGTGTCCAACTGGTTTTAACAGCCTGGTCAGCTAGACATACACATGTAGGTTTAGTGTACCGTACGTGTGAGTCGATAATACTACAAGACTACCATGCATTTTTAGCGGCCCCGTCAAAACTAGAAGAGATACGAATAATATTCTTTTCTAAAAACAAACCGCTTAATTTAAAGTTAATTATGCAAGCGATTTTTTAATAACAAAACACAATTCTAAAACAATTACGTAAATGTAATGGAGGAAATGCCATCCTCCGTCGTCCAGCGAGAAGTTAATTATTTTCAACTTAGAAGGAACAATAGACGGTGTGTCAAACTGATTTTAAGTAAATATTTTAGTTGAAAACTACTTTTAAAAGTTAGTTTAGTTACCACTACTGTATTTAATATTAGAACTACTTAAAAGTCTTTTATTATGTATCTGTGATTTCTGCCAAACCCGAACTAGTCATCGAACCGAACCAGTGGCGTAGCATCCATGGCGCGAAGGGGTTCAATGAACCCGGGCCCACGACCATTTAGGGGCCCACACCCGATGGTGTAACAACCAAGGGGTTGGGCCGGTTTACCTCAATACAAAATAAGCTCTAGCTTAGGGCCTATAAGACATATTTAGTAGTTACATACACTATCTGGACTTGGATGGGGCCCCATATCTCAAATAGCAGAATGCCTACTGAACTCAAAAAATACGTCAATGGATTGCACGTAGGGGTTTTATAAAGCCTGGTCCCATGACTAATGACCAATTGTGGCCTTTCCTACACTTCAATTTTGTAAAAAAAAATGGTTAAAAATATTTTTTTTAAATATCGTAAACGTAATATCAAACTATATATTAAAATGAAAACATCAACCCGTGTTTATACATAGAAAATGCTTTTGGCGTCGGGCGCTCTCCCAGACCAACTACCTATAAAGAGAAAGGCATCAACTTGTCTGTTTTTATGTGTATGTGTGTTTTGTTTGTTTTTTTTTCGCCGAAGGTTTAAAAAAAAATGCTTCTTTTTAAATTCTAATATATATATACACTATGCGCGTTTGCACTTAGGGTTAGGGATTACTGCGCGTTTAGGGTTAGATAAAAATCCCACCCCACTCCAAAGTTCTGGATCCGCAAGTGCCTTTAGGTAGCCCCTTATTGTTTCATCTAAAGTAGCCGCTCGCGCATTATATTCACTGTGCTAAATGGTACTTCAATATGATCTTCAATGATACTGTCAGCTGTACTCATGAATTTACATAAGAATGTTTTTAGTAAATATACCGATACATACAAACTACTTAATTTCTTTGTCACACAAGATATTTGTCCTGGGGGGGGGCCCATCAACACATTTTTGAACCCGGGCCCACGGGTACCTTGCTACGCCACTGAACCGAACCGAACTCGAACTTTAAAAATTGGGTTCGATTCCCATCTCTAATACATCCCCATACTTGTTACTAACACATACCGTAATAAAATAAATAATAAATCCATATTCGTTTGATCATTCCACAGCATGGCTATGAGAAGGACACAAATTGTAGATCCCAATGACATTCTAGGCACTGAAGTCATAAGAAATGAGTTATGGTATCTAGATACACTACTTCCTGAACTGCAAAAAGAAGTGGTGCTGCAGTGGTGCGCCCGGAGGAAACTTATTAAAAATGAAATGCGATGCAGTAGCTGCAATGAGCTTAGCTCATTAAACAGATACAGTGAAAGCACAGATGGCTACAGATGGTATTGCAACACATGCGGCACAAGAAAATCTGTGCGCCACGGCTCATTTTTTTCGGGAAGTCACCTCAGCATGAAGCAGATTCTAGTTCTAGTTTATTGTTGGGCCTGTGACATGCCACAACGCCAGATGTCCCGTGAAGCTGGCGGCGTTACTAAGTCTATTGTCACCGATTGGTGCAATTTCATGCGAGAAGAGTGTGACAAATGGAACGTCAGACATGCAACACAAATCGGTGGGGTGGATGAACATTTCAATCCTATCATCGTAGAAATTGACGAGACTAAATACTTCCACAGGAAGTACCACCGTGGACAGTATCGCGAAGGACATTGGGTCTTTGGCGGTATTGAAAGGGGCAGTGGACGCTGCTTTATGGTTGAAGTACCTGACAGGAGGGCGCAAACACTTGAGCGTCTAATAATTGAACACATTCTGCCCGGTACCCATATTATTTCGGATGGCTGGGCAGCATACGGCAATATTAGCCGGATTCAAAATGGAATATATCAACATTCTGTCATAATTCATGAACAAAACTTTGTTGATCCTACGGACTCTGACATACATACACAGAACGTCGAAAACCTCTGGATGAGGGCCAAACGAAAATTAAAGAGACAGTTTGGCACTACCAATGACTTGTTTGGCTCCTATCTACAAGAGTTTACTTATAGGGACAGGATCCATGAAGGAGATATGTTTTCAAATTTTTTGATAACAATTGCTGAAAATTATCCTTGAATCATTATGTGTTATGAGTTATGTTATATTTACATCTAGTGCATGTAGGCTATAATATTTTGTGTTTTTATATATATATATTTTTTTTTCCTTTGAACTACGAGACTTTCCTCTATTTAACTTCTGCTCATATTTGTTGTTTTTATTCAAATTAAATGTCAAATGCATAATTCACATGTATACTTTTTTTGAAGAAAAAATTTTACGTTTTTTTTAATAAAAATTTAAAAAAGTAAAATTTTGTAAACTAGGAGTTAGTTTTATTCATAGACATAAATAAATATAGACTGGAAATATAATATATTATCTTATACTGTATAACAAACTCACAAACACTCGCTGAATTTTGAAAATAGATTTAATTGCCAATTGGACAAACAATTTAAGAAATATATATATTAAAAACTAAAAGAAAGTTGGTAACAACACATTAGCCAGGTGTTTTTAGAAACCAGCACAAATAAAGTAAATAGAGCCAATCTGGTTTGTTGTTGTAGTACTTTCAAAATGGCGACCACCTTTTTTCAATGTATGGGTCCACGCCGCCCAAACAGAACATAACCCCTTTGCGCTTCTTCCTACCTTTGGTGCATGGTGTGTATGCCTTCTGTCTCTGCAATTCAGCACCATTCCCTTTAATTTTATGCTTGTTATCCCTCTGGATCTAGATCTATATTAAAATCCACTGCCTTATTTTCCCAATACTGTTTTAAATTTAGAAAAATCAAATGAATTATTTAATTACCATATCACATTTAATGAACAATATTTCCATTAATTTCATACAATTTGAGAGATTGATCACTTGCAAAATCTTCTACTTTTCCCAGCTGCGGTTCATGATCTTTCACATTTTCTTTCCTTAAAAGTATGACACCATGCAGACATAATGATACTCATACTATATATCTCAAGACACACATACTCATACTGTATATCTCAAGACAGCCTTCTTTTCATTTTCCTCATTTAAGTCTCCATGCTATATCTGTCCTTGGGAAACATGTTTCTATGTATTTAATTGTACCCCTAAGTAGTATTTTGTCATTTAGGAAGATTGATCTTGCCAGGGCGGTCCTAGCAATAGCAGGGCCCTATGCAAAACTGATTGGGGGCCTAGTCTGTGTGGGAATATGGATAATATGTGAAAATTAAGATTTTATAAAAGAAAAAAAAAAAGACTTTGCTAAGTTATAAATTGCGATCTGTACTTTATGAACCTTGTAACAAATGGCATATTTATATGCCAGTGACAATAAAAGCAATTAAAGTATTGGGACTTCCGATTAATGTATAAATTCACCCAATTATTACATTTTATTACATGAAAGCTAACAATGCCTTTTTTCTTTTATTGCGCCTAGGATTGGCGTTTTCCGCAATGAATGACACCCAAAATGACAATTTTGTCTATTTTTTTTTTTTTGAAATTTTAAAGAGTTTTCAGGAGATTTTAATAAATTCAGGAGATTTCCAGGAGTTTTCATATATATATATTTTGCAATTTAATAATTACACCCTGAATTAGCAGGGGGCCTATGTAAGTGCGGGGTCCACTGCGACCGCATTGGTTGCAATGGCCTAAGACTGGCCCTGGATCTTGCAGAATATATTAATATCAAGTAATATTAGTCTATTTAAGAGTCCAGTAACAGTCTAGTTATCATTTTTTTATAATTTCATCATATTTTGATATCTTTACAGATGTTCTCTAGATCCATTTTTACACAACCATTAATTTATTATGATTTCTGGTCTACTTGCTGAAATTGGACAACTTGGATGTAATTCAACATTTAGAAAAACATATCTAGATCTAAGAGTTTCTCAATGTTATAGGACATATTTTTGTCATTTGCTTTTGAAAAATACAATGAATATTGTTCCCAATGCTTCACCTAAGCCTAAAGTATTTGTTAGCCGTAGAATTCCAGAAAAAGGATTTGCTTTATTAGCAACAGAATGTGATGTGTTGAGCTGGAATCATGAAGATCCACCACCACGTAAAGATTACCTCACTGCTGTTAGAGGCATTCAAGGTCTCTTTTGTTTATTAACAGACACAATTGATGTTGAACTATTAAATGAAGCAGGTTTGTTATTTTGTGTTACCAGCACATTAAAAAAAAAGAGTAAAATTCCCCTTTCAGACCTTGTGATCTATAGGGCAGATGATGTAAAGGTCATCTGATCCTGTGGCCTAGGGTAACTTGGGTGTCATGTGGCCAGCACAATGACTAACCGCCTTTACTTTTCCCCAACTAATGTCAGGTACCCATTAGAGCAGGGGTCTCAAACACGCGGCATGCGGCCCGCGAAACTATTTTGTGCGGCCCGCGACCACATCCGCGAATTAAAAAAAAGGATAAAATTTACAATGACCATTTATAAGCCGTGAACTGATTTACAACTGCACAAATCAATAAATGCGGTGTCACTGTCGCCCACCGACCGCTTTCAGCAGAAGCTGGGTGAACGGTGGCCTGATTCTAACCGCTGGACCTTTTGCAGCCATATGCACCAAGAAGCACTCTGTGGCAAAAGTTTACAAATGAAGAACGTGATGGATGTTGTCGTGAAGACGGTGAACTTCATACGTGCACGGGGTGTAAACCACAGACAGTTTGTGTCATTTCTATCTGATTTAGAAACGGAATACGGAGAGTAGCCGTCTCTTACAAAAGACAGATGGTTGAGTCGTGAAAAAGTGCTGCAAAGATTTTTTGGACAGAGACCGGAAATAGCATTGTTCATGGCAATGAAAGACAGACATACCTAAGCTCAGTGACCCAATGTTTTTTCGGATCTTGCTCTTTTACTGACATCACGCAACATCTCAATACACCCAATTCACAACTACAGGGCACAAAGCAGCTGATTACCGTGATGTTTGACCGCATCAAATCATTCAGATGCAAGCTGACTTTGTGGACCACTCATCTGGCAGATGGAAACCTGGCTCATTTCTATTTTCTACAGACCATAACGGTTGAACAAAAGTGCCTCTTCATACTTCTGAATTGTTCAGCAATTCACTGACTGCTCTCGAAATACAGATTTTCCTTGTTGTCACTCCGTTCGCAGTTGACGTGAAAAACTTTCCAGAGGAATTCCAGATGAAACTACTGGACCAGCAGTGTGACACTATTCTGAAGCGAAAATACGCTGATAATGGTGTTCTAGATTTTTACCAGTTTCTTCCAGAGAGAAGTTTCTAAACTTTATCTGAACAGCTGCTAGAATTTTATTGTTGTTTGGGAGTACGTACGTTTGCGAACAGTTTTTCTCCAGAATGAAGGTCAACAAAACAACATTACGATCAAGACATCTGAGAGCAACCTTGCGGCTTGTCACTACACGCAACTTAGGCCTAACGTCGATGGTCTGGTCTCTGCCAAACTCTCTCAGCTGAGTGGACAGAAATGAGACATCTGCAGTAGGCCTAGTAATTATATATATATTTTTTTTTTTTGGGGGGGAGGGGTACAGTTTCTGCTTTTTTTATTAGTGACAAAGACAACGTCAACTTATTTTAGTAAACTAAATTGCCTGTGCATGTAATAAACTACACTAAATATAACTAATAATTATAAAAACTTTATTTTAGCATTGACAGTAACTATAGTGTTCGTAAACTTTAATGAAAAAACATTCTCTTTTCGTGGTGCGGCCCGCTGACTGGTTATTACTTTCCAGTGCGGCCCACATGCTGATATGAGTTTGAGACCCCTGCATTAGAGCTTGCTGGACTCAGAGGCGCCCAAGGATCCCGAAAAAAAATATCCCAATCCTCACCAGGATTCGAACCCAAACCCCCTGGTTCAGAAGCCAAGCACTTTACCGCTCAGCCCTCGGGCCTCCTGTTACCAGCACATACTATAAACATTTCATTTAGTTAATTAGAATCTGTTGCTTAAGGTCTAAGGTCTGAACTTGAATCATGACTGTTAATTTGCCTAAGAATTCTGTTGAAATCAAAGGCAACTGATAAACACATGGCTCACATGACACCCTCATAACCCTAGTTTTCAGAAGTATATAAATGTTAAATTTCCATTTTAAATTTCTATATAGTGTAACAAGACTAAACCCATTCTATGTTTTTTAAATGTGTAATATTGTAGTAAACTCAGACTGGCTTGTCTGTAGTTTCTTGCTTTATATAGGCCTGGCATTAACAGGTTACTGATCATCCTGTGTGTTGATCATAGTGAAAATTGTGAAAAAGACATATTTTGACACAATGTCCCACATACCCTTTTTGTTTTTAAAAGTTCAGAAGTGCAAGAAATAATCTTCCAATGGCTATTTTATCAAATAAAGAATTATGTATAGAATCATATACCTCATATATAATCTTATCTGAAGTACTGTTTTCCTTACTTCTCTGAACTGGCTATATGCCATAACCTTAGTGGGCAACCAAAGTATGTTATCATGAGAATCTAGTAGAGGAAAATATGGCAAAACAATTGATACTATAAATGCATCAATGTATATTGACACACAATGTGATGCTTCACAAGCACAGATGGGCATGGTTATATAGCACAACTATGCATGACAAAAAAGTTAAATTAAAAATTAACACCAGATCAATGTTAAAGATTCAAGCAAACTAAAGAATGATTTTTTGAGAATTATGATCTGCCCAATAATATGCTAATTTTTGGTGGTGGTGTTGTTTTAAAATAGCTAAAAATAAATTCAATAAGCCTATTCTAAATTTTCACAAAATAACTGACCTAATGATTTTAAGATGGCTCAATTAAAATGAGAGTGAAATTCTGGAAGTCATCTCTATAAATAAGCATTTAGGAATATTTATTCTGCATATCATAATGGTTAGGCTTAGGTGTTACAAAGAGAGACAATACAAAGGTTGGGGTAGGTAAATTACTTTTAAGTCTTATCAAGAGTTAGCTTTCTTTACCTTCGTATTGATAAACTTATGGACAATTAAAAGCTGAAAAAGCTTGTCTAAACATCCTGGCTCATACTATTCTCACTACACATGAGGAGGCACAAAACTTCAGTGCAGAGCCCTCAGCCCCCCCCTGGATGACAAAAGTGGTCATCATTGTATGGTGGACAAACTATACATCTTATTATTAGATGACTTTATTGATTGTAACAAGACTACTTTTTAAATTAAAACTAAAAATCAGTTGTTTTTTTATTTTGTGTGCATGTTTTCAGTACAGCTTTATTAGTAGAAGTAGTTTGTGTATGTTGCTAAGTGTTATTCAAATATGTTATTGATATAGATTTTGCTTCACAAATGTTTGAAGTTGTTTCATGTATGAAATCTATTATGCAAACAACATGGACTGATTAGTTTTTATTTGTCTCTGATATCAATAGGTCCAAGTTTGCGTGTTGTATCTACTATGTCTGTAGGTTATGACCATATTGATGTTAAAGAATGTCATAAAAGAAACATTCAAATTGGCTACACACCTGGAATATTGACAAGTGCTACTGCTGAACTGACTGTAACTTTGTTGCTTGCTACATCACGAAGAATTAAAGAAGGTACTATTAGAATTATTACAATCTTTACTATAGATTCTATAAACTTGTCTTATTAAAAGTGCAAAATACCACAGACTGACTGACTCTGAACCAAGTAGACAGCATAGGAGATTACAAGAAAAGGGAATCCAAAAATTATTAGCCAACCTCAAACCTAATAAAGCATCCGGGCCTGATGGCATTCCAGCTAGACTTCTCAAAGAACTAAGCAGTGAGCTAGCACCAGTGTTCAAAATACTCTTAACCAGGGCAGAGTACCAAGGGACTGGAAAGACACTAATGTCATCCCTCTTTTTAAGAAAGGAGAAAAATCTCACCCAGGAAATTACAGACCAATATCACTAACCAGCATCACATGTAAAATCCTAGAGCACATAATATGTAGCAACATCATAAACCACTTTGACAAACATAATGTCCTTACTCTATACCAACATGGCTTTAGGAAATATAGATCATGTGAAGCACAACTAATAGGACTTATTGATGATTTTTCAAAAGGCTTAGACAACAGTGAGCAAACAGATGCTGTCTTACTAGATCTTTCTAAAGCTTTTGACAAAGTTCACCACCATAGTTTGCTAAAAAAAATTAAAATATTTTGGCATTGATGGTCCACGGCATCAGATTTTCTGATAGGGAGAGAACAAACTGTAATAATAAATGGCTCTAAATCAACACCAATAACAGTGAACTCAGGCGTACCTCAAGGAAAAGTCTCAGGACCACTACTATTTTTAACTTACATAAATGATTTACCAAATTGCATTAGTTCAGGAACAAAAGGCAGATTATTCGCAGACGATTGCATAATATATAGAACAATAAAAACAATACAAGATACAGAAATTTTACAAAGAGAATTAGATGAATTACGAAAATGGAAATCAAATTGGAGCATGTCTTTCCACCCAGAAAAATGTCAGTTATTAAGAGTAACAAAAAAACTAAAACAAATTAATTCCACTTATTTTATTCATGGTAAACCAGTAACACAGACTAAAAACGCAAAATACCTAGGTGTTATAATAAATGAAAAACTGTCATGGAATCCCCATATTGATGAAACAATAAAAAAATCAAGCAAAGCATTAGGATTTATTAAAAGAAATTTCTATAAATCAAATAAGAACATAAAACTAAAATGTTATTTAACCTTGGTTAGGCCTATAATAAAATACACATCCTCTGTTTGGGACCCCTCAACTCAAGAAAACATTAAGAAACTGGAACAGACACAAAATAGAGCAGTGAGATTCATAACAAATCAATATTCACATTTGACTAGAGTAAAACCTTTAGTAAAATCACTAAATTTAGAAAGCCTTCAGGACAGAAGACTCAAAAGTAAAGTAGCAATTATACATAAAACACTGAACCATAATCTTCAAATTCAAAAAAAAATTTAATAAAATACTCAGAAAGACACAAAGAAAAAGGCACATTCCTCGTTCCATATGCTAGGACAAGTTTGTACAGAAGGTCCTTCTACCCTAGCGCTATTAGAGCATGGAATTAATTGCCTGAGCTAGCCAGGAAAACCAGTGACTAGGCAGAATTTAAGTCATTGGTTAATATGTATGACTGAATGCATGACGCGTAGGACGTAATCATCTTCTTTTTTGAAGTAACGTCTGTATTGTATAAGAAGAAGAATAGAGATTTTTTTTTTAAAGCATATTTTCTTTCTTTTTCCACAAGTAAACTTAATTTTAATTAGCCTTTTTGTATTTTTATTTCTGCTTCCTCTTAGTAAAAAACAAAACCTAGCCTAATAGCATCAAAAAGATAGATTTAGAGTCAATTTCTTTCTCTCTTTTTTTTTTTTTTTTTTTTTTGAGAGAGAGAAAGGAATGATATGAATGTATATATAAAAATATAATGATTTTGCATGTGTGTGTGTAGATAAGATTAACATTGTTTTTTTCCTCTTATACACAGATTTAGAATAAAGAAAGCACTGAATTGTCAGAATGAATGTATGGTAATGGAAGTGGATTATTCACAGACCTGTTGGATTACCAAATCTATTTTTTGTGGATGGAAGTTGATGGGTAATCGAAAGGGTCAAATAAATGATTACAATTCATAAAAACTAATTGATATTTGCAAAAAATACATCTGCGGGGAAACAGGAATGGGGCATTTGAATGGGGTCTATGAATGCATTTTTCCTATAGGTCTCAAATTAATGGTTTAAAAAAAAAAGTGAGATTATTTTTGTCTTACTGTTTAATGAGACAACTTTTACTATTACTTACAAGTCACTTTGTGTGACTAATCTATTAAATATTTTTTGTCACCAGGTGTTAAATCTGTTGAAAATGGAGAATGGGGTACCTGGAAACCTATGTGGCTCTGTGGTCAAGGTCTGGAAGGGGCCACAGTTGGGATTGTTGGATTAGGCAGAATAGGTTTGGCTGTTGCTAAGCGTCTAAAGCCATTTGATGTCTCTCAGATCTTGTACTGTGGCAGATCAGAAAAGCCATCCCAAGCATTAGAAGTTGGTGCAGTATTTACCAGCTTTGAAGATTTGTTAACTAGATCAGACTTTGTTATAGCCTGTTGTGCACTGACACCAGAGACTCACTATCTGTTTAATGCTACAGCTTTTAAGCAAATGAAACCGACTGCCATTTTTATAAATAGCAGTAGAGGGGGCATTGTAAATCAGGATGATTTGTATGAAGCACTCAAATCTGGAAAAATAAGAGCAGCAGGACTAGATGTGACCACCCCAGAACCTTTACCCACAGACAGTCCATTACTAAAACTTGACAATTGTCTTGTGCTTCCACACATTGGCAGTGCTACTCAAAGCACTAGAGAGGCAATGGCAGTTTTAGCTGCCAGAAATCTTTTGGCTGGACTTCAAGGAAAACCCATGCCTTGCCAGATAAAATAACTGAACTAGATGTAGAATCTATCAAATAAAATAGGGAAAAAATGGATAATTATTATTTCAAAAGTGTTGCCTTATCATAACTTTTCATAAACAGAAAGGGAATGCATTGATTTTGGTTTCCCTATATTTATTGAACCTTTAACCCCACTAATTTTATAGTGGCTCCATTAGTCAGCAATAATAGGGCATCTATCTACTCAGTACTGGTATAAGTTAATTATTACCCTATTTTGTGCTTATAACCCAAGGATCATACAAGTTTGTACAATAAAATGGCAAGGTTTACAAAATTTATTTTACTTGTACAAATTGCATAACAAAAATTATTGACAATCGATGGAACTTTATACCTCCTATAGTTTGCTGTGTGGTTGTGCAGTGTACATTGGAAAGCTTAATGAACTTAAATTCAGCTGTATATGAATTACTCTTTATTTTACGTTTCGGGCCTGCCTTCAGAGTTGATAAGTATTACATGCCAGCCAAACATTCTGCTGGATGGTGGGCAGAGTTCAAACCTGGGACATTTGAGGTCAAAAGCGCTTACCACCTAATGATGATGCCACCTGATTTGTAACATTTGTGCCTTTTTTTTTTTTTACACCTATTTATTGAAGGAATTTTTTTTTTAACTTCTGAAAAATATTTGGTTGTCACACAAGGAAACACTCTAAAATAGTTTTATACCGTATATTTAGAGCTGGAGTACTGGACACAAGTTTATGAATTTCAGTTCAACTGCTTGACATAAATCTTAAGCCTATGTAAATTGTTTTTTTTTTTGTACTTGCATCTCTCAGTGCAGTGATTTCACCATCATATACAAGATTTTTTTTATTGTTTATTTACGTGAATGCACAAGCAAAGGTGTTTTCTTTTTTTTTTTAAATTCTTTAGGCATTCTAGTCATAAACAACATTGGACTATATATCTACAACTGCAATTGATTTGAATAATTAATAGGTTTCTATTCCTGGCATTATATTGAAATTAAACAATGGTGCAGAATTTTGATAGAAAAGAAACTTAAAGCTTAAACTTAAGACACATTTTTGAAGGGAACAAATACATATATTTTAGGGAAATGTCATTACAAGAAAATCAATCATCTGAAATTGTTAAATTATTTGATTTTTGTTTCTTAGACTCCAAAAATTTTAATGGGGGTGCTTGAAAAGCTCAACTTGTTTATGATAAATCAAAATAGCTAACCTCCATTGAGGAGTCAAGAGCTTTATGTCACTCAACGTATCTTGATATATAAATTCTTAAAGATAGAACATTAAAGTCATCTTCAGAAACTCTGTACATAGAAAACAAGATAGTATTGTCTTAATCAGTAAGAAGATTTTGATTCAGTACATATTGCTTGTTTTTGTTCTGATAATGTGTCTTTATAATCATTCAAGACATCAGATTTATTTTTAGTTGTGGATATTAATTATCAGCTCATTGAAATTAGTGATTTTTTTTTTTTTTTTTGTAGTTATATTTTTGCATTGGCTAGTCATTTCTCTTAATGTCATTGTTACCAGTGTTCTAAAAAAATATTTATGAAAAAGAATTGTTTTTGTTAAATATACAAATGTTTGAATAAAATAAAACCTCATTAACTATTTTTTCAATTAATTATAAGTAGATAAATTTTTATACATGTTAAAGGGGTTGGCAGTGAGATTCTGGTGTTTAACATTTTGTAGCCTATTATTTTACTGAAGGATAAGCCATGTCCTAAATAATACTCTGAATGTTCTGTGTTGTCCATGGCAACTTGACTTGAGGATCCAAATAAGTAGAAGCTAGAAGAAATGGCTTAATATTAAGCTGCCTGTGGTCCCTACTGGGGCATAAGCCACCAACCAGCTTTCTCCAGGCATCTCGGTTCTGGGCGAGTCTCACCAACTGTCCCCATGTCTTGCCCATCTGCTTGGCATCTGTTTCCAGATCGCTGCGCCATGTATTCCTGGGCCGTCCTCTCTTCCTCTTTCCTTGGGGATTCCAGGTTAGGGCTTGCCTTGTTATGTTGGATGCAAGATTCTGGCTTTCACTGGCATGCATCATAAACCTTCCAGCTGGAGGTCCATCCTCTCCCAGGTCCGTGACTTCTGTTGATTTGCTGTTTCTGTAACTAGTAGTTTTTCTACAGGGTAGGGTAGCTAGCCCTATGCCCAACCCTCCTCCTTTCTCAGACGGGGCTTGGGACCGTCACATGGTGGAGTTTAATCATTAAAGAGGACTATTATAACTACAAAATATTGTGACATATTCTGTCAGAGACATTTGAAGGAGCTATGTGGTTAAATCTTATTTAAAACCTTTATCTTTGTGTTGCATTTAATAAAATGTAATATAGAAACAAACTAAAAATTTTGAACAATCAACATAATTGTTTTTTTAGAAACCATTGTATTCAAAGAATATTTAAAACCATTTAGTTACAATTGACATGCCAAGCACCAAGCATCCTCAAACAAAGCAACATATAAATACACACCCAGCTTTTTTCTTGTATACTAAAAATGCTTTTAAGCAATACATCTAAAAAGTGTGCCTGGTTATGCTGAACACATTTTCCTATAAAAGCAGTATTAATCTTCCAATTAGATTTGAGGTGAATCTTAGGATCTTAGGTTACATCTGTTTATTGTCTATAAAACACAATTGGATAGCTGACAATGTAGTGATGTCACTTGAAATACTCAATGACCTACTAAATATAATACATTCATAGATTTCGGTGATACAAAATTAGAAAAAGTCACAACTGCAATTTAGATATCCCTTTCTTGTCACAAAATTTTGGCATTGTCCATCTGTGTATTAATTTGTCCTACTGTGCGAAAAAGCTCCTGAAAAATAAAAATACAAAAGATATTTCGAACTTAAAATAACATTGACAAATCATAACTAACCATAGTCACTGTAAATTTTTACAGGCATTTATAAAATATTTCATGTGAAATTTGTCTTTAATTCTGAACAGATGAGAACAAAGTGAGATTTATTTCTTGGATGGACATTTTGATCAATGCTAAGCATTGTGTGCTAATCATGTTATGACAGGTCGACTTTGAGTATGGTTTCTGGATATTGGGAGATCCGTTAGTAAGCTGTGATGGAAGATTGGTGGTGTGCTAATAGCAGAATAGCTGGGGATAATGGTGTATGAGCTTTAAACTCAAGACAATTGAGACCACAAACACATTAAGATTTCACATCAGGTAAGTTGGTAACAGACACTCATATTATTCTAATGTTTCACATACTGGGCACACTAATGTTTCCTACAGCATACCAGGTAACAGTAAGCACAAACTGACCTTAAATTTAGATGTGGTCATTTCTATAGGAAGATTATTTTTATTTCCAGCTTTGTCTGTAGTCACTATCATCATTGTGATCATTGGTTGGTTCAAATTTTTGACGTCATTACTGCTGACAGCCATGCTGACTTTCCATTTGATGTTGACATCTGTCATCTAATGGAAATAGAAACAACATAATACTAAACATTATATTAAAATTGATATACATGCAGTTTTTTTTTTTTTTGTAACTGAAACAGTGCTTTTCTAATTTACATATTTCATTCAACTATAAGCAATACCGGTATATAAAGATCAACACAGGTGCCATTTGGGCCTCACTTGTATAAAGAAAAGTAGCTGGCAAGAAACTGCCTCTGAAAGAGACTGTTTGAGAGTTCTCACAAAAGCTGCGGAATACACATTTGAGACCCAAAGAAAAACCTTTATTGAAAACAGGTGCAGATGAAAAAAGAACTAAAATCAATAGCGCGGAATACACATTTGAGACCCAAAGAAAAACCTTTATTGAAGACAGGTGCAGATGATAAAAAGAACTAAAATAAATAGCATGCTCATGTGGAACATTCAAGTCACAAGATCTTCAGGTCTTTAGATATTCATACTGTGTTAGGAAAAAGAAAGGCAAACAATAAGAAGGCATCATCAATGAATATGATTGATAAAACTGAAAGTATCAAGAAAAAAGAGAGTAGAAGGAACTCATGGGCAGATCACCTTAAGAGTCACTAAAAACAAACAAATATTCATATTTGACTAGAGTAACACCTTTAGTAAAATCACTTTACATTTAGAAAGCCTTCAGGATAAAAGACTTAAAAGTAAAGTAGCAATTATCCATAAAACACTGAACCATAATCTTCAAATACAAAAACAAAATCTAATAAAATACTCAGAAAGACACAAAACAAGGAAAACAAGTGACTTGGCAGAACTTAGGTAATGGTTAATATGCATGAAGCTAAGACATGATCATATTTTTTTAAGTAATGTCTGTATTATATAAGATGAGTACATGTGAAGACTGAAGAGAGATGAAACATTGAAATAAATGATTCACTGTCAAGATGAATAATGCATACAAACTAAGTATTCAAACATCATTGACATAACTGATAATTGAAAATAGAAACTCATATCTAAAAATGTGCTGGTTCTTTTTATCATTGTAAGTCAGAAGATATCTGAGTAACTTGGCCTACTTGAATAACTTAATCAGATACAATTATCTCTGCTACAGACAATGTGATCATACCTCATTCTAATGAACTTATAAAGCAACTGGGATTACAAAAGTTCTATGTCAAGGAAGTTACACGGAACAAGGTTTGACATTAATTTTTTGATTTTTTAAATTAATTTTTATTCAACAATGTAGATCTTCAATAAATCAATTTGTCAAAAAAAAAACAACAACACAAAGACAAAAATATGTCTCTCCAAATTTAATCTTTAATAGCTAGATGTCACACTCATTAGTTCTGGATGTCACAACTTGTATTCTTCTATGTTGAATAATGAGTGTGGTGCCGGGGAGTCTAACTTGAACTAGATACAATTATGAACACAGACGATCTAGGAATTAAATTGAATAACTTCCTCATAGAAATAAAACACTAGAAACTTTTATTCAAATACAACTTAAGTACAGCTTATGTACAAGATGCATATAAAAAATGGAAATACACTACTAAGGCTCTTTCTTCAATATTATTTTCAGAATACACTAGAGACAGAACCTCTCGCTTAGAGAGCAAGCTTCAGACTGCTCTTTTTGCGCGTCCTATGTCAGCTGACCTAACTCTTTTTAAAAAGAATCTTTATTTTCAAATCAACCAATAGACTTGCGACAATCATTGTGACGTCATTGAGTTAAACTTGCGGCTCTGTTAAGGGACTAGACCTTTTGTGTAATTCTTGAGGCTCAGTTAGGGTTTTCTAATACTAATTTACATACAAGCTTTTAAATATAAATAAATCTATAATAGCATCTGTGACA
>JADKLZ010000728.1:31028164-31046891 GCA_021533235.1 Biomphalaria straminea
TATATATTTATTTATTTATTTATGTATAAATTTTATTTCGAAAACGGCTCTAACGATTTTCTTTAAAATTTCAAGGTGTGTGCATATTAGTGAGAAAAACATTCTGAACTCATTGGCCACATCGGGAAAACTCGAGTTTGACCGTTATATCGGTTTGAAAAATGTCTCATTATCGAAAAATTTATTTTGGTTTGAAGGTTTTATGAATGAAATGGAGAATTTATGAATGAAAGTTTTCCATGACGTAAACGGGAAAAACGCTGCTTACGTCACTAGGCTTACCTTACTACAATGCAAACAAGAACGAGTTTTAAAGTATCAATGGACCTAAATAAACATTTGCGCACCATCTTATTGAAGATTGATTTATTATAGAACTATGGAAGGAAAGTCATGAAATTAAATGTACCGATGTATGATTAGTTATTGCGTTTTAAGTGCTTTAATGGAGGGATGTGTAATTGCAGGCCATATCCTTCCATGGGCTGTAGCACCAGTAGCACCACTGGGATAGATGGATGGTAAAAGCCTGTATGAACTTCTTATAGTCTGACTGTCTGGCTGAGCAGGGCACATATCCCGTAAAATAATCTGAAGAGTTTCTTTAGTGTTCTGTTTGTTCTATATGTAATTGTACTGCGATTAAATATCAAGTCTCTTAAGTCCTCCTACCGTCTAGACAGAGTAAAACTATCCTAGCCCTACTATTATTGGCTCGGAAGAAAGTCTTTGCAGTTTTACCCAATAACGTAGAAATTTGCGTCACTCGATGTTTCGTACTAAAGCCATAATTGAATATACTAATTCCAAAATTAAATGTCTGAACGTACCAATTTACATATAGAACAAACAGAACACTAAAGAAATTCTTCGGGTTAGTAGTCTTTATCCGATCGTTCATTTTCGTAATTATAAAAAAAATCCCAAAATGACTTCAGGTATATAACCTTTCTTATGAAATTATTTTACCGAGCAAGACTCGGCCACCTGATATTAATAATAGGCTTGTCTTCGAGTCCGAAGATTAGTGAGGAATACAGTGCAGTCCCAGCTGTGATCTACATATTTTGCCACATCCAGGGCAAGCAAAACCATTGTCCGCAGGTGGTCGGTTTAGATTTTCTTTTCGTCGTCTGCGTTTGTCCTCAGCGGCAGATTTTCTTTTGGTCTCAAATATGTATCCCGCGGCCTTTGTGAGTTACATCCAGCTGTCTCGTTCCGACGCCGCATGCAGCCAGGTACTCTCTTCTATGTCAGCCAATGAAAGTTGACGCCTAAGCTGGTCTTTGAAGCGTTTCCGTGGGGCGCCTCTGTTACGTCGACCACCTTTTAGCTCACAAAAAAAAAGACTTCGAAATCCGACCATAGTGACCATAGCCTTAGGCATAGCTAATGCCCAGGCGTTCATCTCATTTCAATGAGATGATCCATAGTATAGTCGTCTTACGACTGAAGGAGGCATTATATTTGATTATTTCCCGTAGTATACATAGACTCTATCTTGCAACATCCCGAGCAGGCAGGTTTTATAAAGAAATAAAAATAAATTGAATTGAAGTTGTATAAAAAAATATTTTTTAGTTACCACGAAGATTTTTTTTTTACAATACAGAAGAGGTTTTAGATTGTCGCTACGACTAAGTTAATGTTATCTTATCTTCTTATGTAATAAAATACCATTTGAAAACAGGCCTTACTTCAAAAAAAAGAAGATGAATACGTCCGACGTCTATTTTAACGCTAATGTAATCTCAGTATAATAGTGCGTATTTTATTTTTTTTTTATTTTTGCTTGGGAACATGACGTCATATGCCTAGTACATTATTGTTTACGATGTTCCGTTGTACTTTCAAGTAACTTAGAGTTGGCAAAACTGTTTTCTTGATAGCGCGGTTCACGGTACATTCGCTGAGTATTTCCCACTAGATCTAGATCTATTCTAATCTAGCCTTTGCGTTGTAATCCTCATTGTGAATAGAACTAATCAAAGGGAGACCAATCTGCTTTATTTGTTAATTTGTCAACAACATGAATGATGAATATGTCGGCCTGACGCCGCCTGTTTAGGCCTAGGCTTAGCTTAGGCTTAGCCTGGCTTAGGTATTCTAAAAAAAATGTTAGACTAAGTATAAGAGTAGAATTACCAAAAATCTTACTAATCTTAGTTATTAAGATCATGTCAATATTATGATAGTAATATTACTAATATTAATACCACTGTAATCTAGATCTAGTTTATTATTATAAGATTTAATCTAAGTCTAAGTCGAGTCGACTCGTCTAACTCTAAGACCTAAGACGCTAAGTCGCCTAAGACTTAGACTTAGCCTAAGATAGTAGTTGACTAGCATCTATTCTAGTCTAGACCTAGAAGATCTACTTAGACTTAGATCTAGTTAGGACGACTACTTAGACTTACTCCTTAGGCTAAACTTGACTTAGGTACTTTAACAAACCTTTCTCTACTGACCTATAAACTGCTAACTAGCAGCTATACTATTATAAGTAGTATAAGTATATAGTTTTGAAGCAGAATGGCTAGACTACCAAACCCATGGTCAATGATGGTCGGCATGGTGCTAGTTAATTGATTGTTGTTTTTACATTTTAACATTTGCTTTATTTTTTAAAAACCCTTGTGCTAATCTTAAAGGAGGATTCCTAAGCTTTTAAATGATGCCACATTGTCAATAAATAAAAATTGTGTTTATTTAGAAAATTTAAAGTAAAGTCATCATAAGTCATAGGTAAGAATGATTTTGCATTTTAAATGTATACTCTAGACCAGTGGTTCCCAAACTTTTTTGTCTCGTGGACCCCTTGACATGTTTTCTGGTTTTCCGTGGACCCCCTCCCCCCCCCCCCCGTTTAAGTTATATTGAATTTTTGAAAATTCATGAATTTCAAATTACATATCTTGTTTAAATAATTTTCAACAAGTGACATGAGAAGTGAAAAAGTCATTTAAAACTACTTTTTAAGTTTAATTAATTTTTTTACAATAAATTCATTAACGCAATTGAAAATTAAACCCATTATGTAACAGTTAATATGTATCGTTGACTATCACTAAACACATTGGAAACTTTTTGTCTTTAAAGGTTTGCAAGCTCGACTTCCATTGCTACGGGGATTATTTTTCATAGAGATTTGTTGTTTAGTAAAAGGTTTCACAAAGAGCTGTTTTTCGTGGATTTCTTGAGCCATAATAATTTGAGTTAAAAAAAAATACATCATTACCAGACAGGGTTGACTCGGCCAGCTGTATAGAGAAATATATTGTTTGCAGAAATATGTTGTTTGCAAAGACTTACATTAGAAGAAAGAAATATTTAGCTATATTCCAACAGAGCTAAAGAATTTAGTGAACTCTTCTACAATACCATTGCCCTAACAGAGTTTTCATGGATTGTTCTCAGATAGCCGTCACAAACGAAGGAGCTGGAATACTTATTGAATGACCCAGTGGAGAAAAAATAATTTAAAAATTAAGATCACTATAACTAATGAGCTCTATGAGAACCACAGAGAAGAAATAAGAGCACTGCATCATAAAAAAAGGCACATTACACTCTCTTGTTTGACAAGGAAGTAATGAAGTTCAATTTCAAATACTTAACGCTGTACAGTCTACATTTCTTTTTGTCAAAGTTATAGCTAGACAAAACTACACTATGCAAATATAGTTATATAGTTAAATATAACAATTGTTCACACATACATCATGCACTCCTTTGTGCTGAGAATTAGTTATGCTGTAATTTGGTCCTCTCCTGGTGCTTTGTGATTCAACTGATGAATGTTCTTGTCATTTTCTCTTCACATTTGAGCAAGAAATTGCCTATGTAGTTTCTCATAACTGCGTTCATAATAACTTGAAGATATTCCTGCAATCAAGATCTAATACTGCTCCATTTGTTGCTACTGATATATAGTTACAGGGTTTGCTTTTTTTTTCCGAACGATTCCTTCAAAACATCAAATGTGTTCGACTTTATTGTCAATTATCACAAAACGAAATTTTGTCTTGAATTTCTTTATCCATAAATAAACGAACATGTGCCAAAAAATTGCTACATGACAGGCACAACTCGTTTCATATATAGACCTTTGAACTATTTGTTGCTTAGAAGAATTATTTGCAAATATCAGATGCAGGTTTGTGTACAAAATAGTTTTAAAAACTTCAGCGGCTGGCTAAATCATTCTTTTTTTTTTTCGCTAACTGTATGTCATTTTCATAATTTTGCAAGATATTTTAAGACACAGCAAACCATTATATTTTCCTTACAATTTGAAAAGCAAATATTTTGTCAATTGTAGATCTTTTCTCAACTTTATCATGGAGTGTTCAATAGTTTTTCAAATCTTATCAGGGTGGCTTTGTCTCCGACGATCCTCCAGCTTAGGTGGTTTCATGATATCATTACATAAAATGTTTAATAAAAGACACATAGGCAATATAAGTTGGACGAGTAACGAAGAAAAAAAAATGAAAATTAACACCATCGTCTATTTTATGTTAAAATGTTAAATATTAGTTATCTCTAGACCAAATTGAGCTATTTATATGAGTTATTAAAATTTAAAATATGTTTTTCATTCCAATAATACATGAAATATTTAATGGCCTAGCTATAATAAAGTATAAATAAAGTATATTTGTATGATATAATAGGGGATTCCATTAATGTGAGATTTATATTAAACTCAATTTCTTCTTGAATGAGATCCACTCTCGTGGACCCCCATTTGGATGTCATGGACCCCCAATTCTTTTTTTCACTTTCGTGGACCCCCTGGAAGTCCCCGTGGACCCCTGGGGGTCCCTGTGGACCACTTTGGGAATAACTGCTCTAGACTCTAGAGCCGGCCCGTAGTCGTAGTCGCCGTAGAGAGGCAGTCTGAGTCTAGGCCATAGCTCACTAGCTAGGCCTGCGTAGCGACTGTAAATTATAAAATTAATAATAAATAGATCTAGTATTTACTAGATCTAAATATATCTAGATCTAGTTGTGAGACTTGTAACTCGAAGACAAACCTAGCTTTTAAGCCTTAATAGGCTTAAGACGCTTAGTTTTTACTGATTATTTGTAATATTACTAAGATTGGTGTAGTCTGTAGAGAAATACAAACATAACTTCAAACAGGGTGCCCCAGTCAGACTTGGGGAGTCAAGGCTTGAAGAGTTGGACAAGTTCACTTACCTTGGCAGCATCATAACAAATGACGGGGATGCATGCCATGATGTAGTGTGCTGAATAGGAAAGGCAGGGAGCATTTTTCAAAGGCTGCAGCCTATTTGGACTAAGCTAAGCCATTGGACTAAGACAAAAATACGCCTTCTCAACACAATCGTCATTCCAACTGCAACATATGCATGTAAGACATGATCTAAGTCTAATAGATCTAATCTATTTTAAATCTAGATTTAGATCTAGAATCTATTTCTAGTTTAGGTCAATCTTTGAATCTTGTGACTAAAAAATTAAACAATTGTTTATTTTTTGTTATAATGTGACTAGAGTGTTACTAGAGTAGAGTATTCTTGTCATGTCGTCATGAATCAGATCAGTCGTCAATGCTAATGTTTACACTTACACATGTTGATTGATGATTATCAAATAGTGTATTAAATCTAAGTAATTCTTCTAAATTCTAGATAAGATAAATGATGGATCTGGTTAAATCTAGTATCATCTAGAATCTACTAGATATAGATCTATTTTTTTTATATAGTTTTTTTTGTAAACTAGACTCTATACTATAAATGTAAAGGAAATTGTTAATTTTGTTTATTTTAAGGTAAAAATGAAGTGGCTCCTTTTTTTAGTCACTTTAGTGTACCTCATACTATTTGTGCAATATGGCATTGGATGGACATCACAATGCAGTGACCCTCATCCACTTTGGCCTCAAAAGCATAGGTTGGTAATGTTTCACTTACTGCTACTGATGTAGAATATTATTAGTAAGTACAAACTTTTTCTTTGAAGTTTACAACCAGAAAATTGACTCTTAAATTTACATTCTTCCCCATCTCTGTGTTACTTCCAATTTCTGACCATTTGAAATCGTGTCTAATAAACTGATCAATATTTATTGGTGACTAAAACTGCTGACAAGCTGGAATGCTGTTATTCTGATTGCAATATTGGCTATATCATTGCAATTTAGTTTAATCTACGCATTTGAGATTTACAGAGAAACAAATCTATGACAGCTTTCAATAGCCAGCTATTTTGGTAATTATGGTGTACAGAATATAGGAAATGTTGATGAGCTATGTATTTTGAAAGGTTATGTAATTAATTTTCTGTGCACCTTTTAGCTCTAATTTTGTATTCTTTTGTTGGCACCAGTCATCTTTCAACATAGTGTCTTTGACATTTAAAATTGTATCCATGTATTTCAAAGTCTTCTTTTTCTATGTTATTTCTTAAAGAATCTAAACTGAATTATATAAAAAATTGCTAACTAAACAAAGAGGAGATTACTGCTTTGTAAATTTATTGGGGAAATCCTCAATATAATTTTTTTGTAAATATTATTTTGTTCTAGTAATTTAATTCCAGTAACATAAAAGGATTTGTCTCAATCTTTAGTTTGACTAAATCAACACATAACATTCTAAAATACATCAATATCTTTGCTACACATGATTTTGTTTGTTTGCACCACTGATGCTTAGCTTCAAAAACATGACATTTCAGCTTGACACTACATTCATGCTATCTAGGTCATGTTATATCAGTTATCTTGACAGTCTCCTAGTATTTTCATTATTTGGACTACCTTATCTTTTAAGTCTTTTCAACCAATGCCAAAATATTTTAATTGAACTTGTAAACATAGGTAAAGCTTTTATAGGTTAAACTTGATTTTTCACTTCTAGTTATTCTTCACATGATTTTGAGAATTAAAATTTTTCAGAGAGTATGAGAAGCGACCTATCAGTGATCCTTACTGTAAGGCAGGAATAATTCCATTTTGCCCAACAGGACTGCCTTCTAATTCAATGCCAAAAGTTGGTGACAGTGACCTTCTGTATGTGTATGCAATGAAAGCACCAGTCTGGGAATTTAAATTTGGAGATCTGCTTAAGAAATTTGTAAGTACATGTACATGAATTACAGTTTTTCTTCCCTGTTCCCAAACTGAAAAACTATATTTAGGTGTAACTCTGCCCAGCAATGACACTTTTGATGTGCACTGGTGCACTATTCAACATGAATTTTACATCCACCTGAAGCAACAAGAAAGAAATACAGTCTGGAGTTCTGGAATTAGAGTAGGAAAGAGGCATCCTGTGTTCTGCTGACACCTGGTTTGTGGAATCAGAGCTATGCTGGGAACTGGAACCTAGAAACTTGACTCTGTGTGCGAAGGCTTGAAGTCATTGGCTGTGTTTTTGTCCTTAGTAATAAACTTACATAATCTTTTCCTGTTAATCATCCTTGAGCTGCCTCCCATAAATTTACTACTTATGATCAACTGGTTTCTTGCCTGTTGACATAATATGCATACTTAAGCACAAGTTTGTAGTGCAAGGGAATGTGTCTCAAGTTTGTAGTTTTATTTCTCCAAACATGCAATCATTTCTAATATATCACTTGTTTTTAACTTAAAGTGTCAAATTTGGAGGGGAAAAAATATAATGACCAGATTTTGTCTTGGTAGATTGTAATTTATATGTGTGTGTCTGTTGTTGTTTTTTTTTTTTTTTTTTTAGTACTTTTAACTACAAATAATTAGAAGATAAATTTTGTTCTTTAAAACTAACTTAGTTGTTTTATTACTTATAATATTACACATTTTTTAAATTCGGGCAAATAGATTCTCCTTCAATTGTTTTACAAGTGCCCTGTTCTTTCTATTATCCTCTATTGAAATGCATTTACTATATTTTAAAATCTTATTGTTTTGTTTTAAACCAGAACATCATGAATGATGATGAAATCTTAAAAGCAAACCTTTCCCACAGCTTTCCCCTCTCTAATCCACAAATAAGTTTTGATCTGATTGTATTAAGCATTCTATTGAAGTAAATGCTGTAATGGTATACACAAGTCAATTAATAATTATATTTGTTCATTGTTTTGATAACTGGAGTGTGATGCATGTTGAGTAATAACATTTTCTTCTGGTTCTCAGAACATAATGCATGATGCCATTGGGTTTCATCATGTACCGACAGGTCTCAATATGACAATGGAATGGTATGAACTTTTTCAACTTTTTAACTGCACATTTCCTCACGAGAGAAAGGTCGAGCAAGACCTTATGTGGTGTAATCAAGGTGCTGCTTGCATCTACATGGGGATTGATGAAAAGCATTGGAAGGAAAATGGAACCTTAGTTAAAGTTGGAGAAATAAATGGTCAAGTTTTTTCCTTTAAATACTTATGCTGAAATAGAAATTTATCTTTTTTTTTATTGTATGAGAAAAAAAATTAAGTATTCTTTAGTTATGATTTGATTAAAAAAGTAATTGTAAAATTAGTTGTATCATTGTAAAGATTCATTTACTAAAGAATATTAGGAGAAATCATTATTGTGTGAAAATTTGTATTTTTTTCCCTTAGACATCAAAGAAATCTACACATTTCAATAACTTAAACTTTTAGTCTCACCAATTTTTTTTATCTACTACACGTAGCTCTCTTTCGCTCCTTTTTCAAATTTCTTAATCAATAGCTACATATACAAGTCTTTTATAGAGAGCTTAGCTCAATCTGTTTGATAACTCATTAGTCTTTCAAATAACAGACCAAACACTCTAGAAAACATACTTATCAATGAACTTAATTAGTCCTGCCAGACAGGATGTAAGCTGTGCTCGGCTTCTTCGTGTCACTAAGGTTAGCCTGTAGCCAATTGCTCAAATAAAATGACCCATAAAGTTTAACTTTTACCCACTTCCTCCAACTCTCCACTTCATATTTCTAAACTCCTTAAAGTAAGTAAAGTGTCCCCTTCAGACCTTGCGATCTATGGGTCAGATGATGTTAAGGTCATCTAAGCTCCTTAAGCATTTAAAAAAATGTAAACACTGGTATTTAGGAAAGCATAAAGCAACTAGAATAAACAAAACAAACAAGCAGTGAGGTTTATCAAAAGTTAACAAGAGTAAAATCCATTTCTTGTTCCAATCACAAGAACAATCTTGTGTAAAAAAAAAATTTCCAAGTGCAATTTGAGCTGAAATGAACTTCTAATGCCAGAATTGGCCAGGGAACCAATGAATTGAGTGAATATAAATATTTAATTAACTCGAATCACTAGATTAGATTAACACATGGATGTGCCTTAGACTTAAAAATCAGCCAGGAAAACCAATGACTTGCAGGCTTCTAATCTCTAATTAACAGAAATGACTAGGTAGATAGAAGGATGCCTGTAGGACATCTTCCATTTAAAGGAGTTATGTAATTTATTCTTCTTCTTCTAGCCAGCTTTTTGCTGCTGAGCTATCAGCTCTTTTGCAGACTGTGCCAATGAAAAATAGTGTGCTGTTTTCTTTAGCTGTTCAGCACTGCTGTACAGGGTGTTGGTTATGTTGGGCTGTAGTGGTAGTAGTGTCTGCCTTAGGTGGATTAGGAAGGGACATTAAAAAAGGATATGGTGTACGGTTTCATAAGGGTGGGCACAGTGTCTACAAAGGGGGAGTTGTGTGAAATTTATTTTATTGAGATGGTAATTTAGCAGAGGTGTGTGTCCTGTCCTTAGTAATTTATAAGATAGGAAGATTCATTTTTTTATGATTGGATGAATTTTGGTCTAAAAGATCCAATCTTTGTTTTCTTTTAGGAACTATATTTAATCAATTTGCAATGTGGACTGAACTAGATAACAACACCTTTCCTATTTATGAGACTTGGACTGTGAAGGAAAGCAGACGTAAGTCTTTTTGGTGTTTTCTTTTTTCTTTATGCGGTTAGTACTGGTACATTATAGGAACACATAGGAACCCCTCATAATATATAAATGGGCAGTTCTGTAGTAAGTAAATGTGACAATTGTTTAGCTTTGCACTAAAACAACACTTTTATATAAAGCTATGGCCTCACTTGGTGCCATTTATGTAAATTATTTATTTATTCATTTTTTTTATGCAGAAGGTGTCACTTGGTTTGATCCATTTGATTGTGCTTCTTGGGTGCTACGGGCGTTCAGTAAACTTCATGAATATGGAGCTACATTCAACACGTCTGTTCACTTAAATTATACAAAAGCAGTTCTGTACTCAGAACAACCGTGGTGTATTGGAAATGCCACAACAGTTTATCAAAATGTGACAACCATCAATAGTCTCAAAAAGTTTTATTCCTATTTTCAGGGCAGTCAAAATCTGGCTGAAGTTCTGTTGCACTTGTTGGAGTACTTACCTTATTTTTTAATGTCTAATAATTTTTACTTGTATTATAATGACGAATATTGGCATTTACCTTTAAAATATCCATATATAGAGATTACTTATGATGAAGTACCTCTTCCAAGCTAGAGATATTAAATTGTAACATAAATCATAAGACTCATGTGATCAATTATAAATACAGTAAAAATATTTTATTTTTTTAATTATAACCAAAGCTGCTTCTCAAATTCCTTGTTTCCTGATGACATTTATCTTTTTGGTTTGCTTATTTAGGTCTGGTGTATTAAGTAGGCAATATCCTTGTGGATGATGTCTAAGGCAATTTCATAACCTTTCTATTTTTAAATAATTTTTGTGGATATACAGTTTTTTTTAAATTTTAAAGCAACAAACAATGCCTTTGTTCTACAACATGTTGAAAAATGTATGCATCTTGAGGTATAAAGATACTTATTGATGTAATTAATTATTTAATAGTTTTCATTGTTGCTATTAGACCTCCAATAGCAATTGTGGAAATATTTTCTCATTGTGTAAAGTTATATTGCCATTAGAAATTTTTAATTAGCACCCTTTCCTTGAGGATCAGTGATATCACTAATCTGAAAACACTATTTGTTGGTGCTGAATGATTTGATATAGATATTAAGAATAATAATAATCTTTGTTGTCTGTAAGGAATTTGTCTTACTTTTTTGGTGCATTACACCAAACAAAACCTTAACCTATAACTATAAAAAAACAATGTACATTCACACCAGCTTCACTCATAACATGTGAAAAGTTTATATCAGATAGTTTCTATTTAATGATTTTATTGCCAGGGGAACAAAAGAGTGTTTGTGTCTGTTTGTCTTAGCTATCAGTGTCTTGTATCTCTTTTGTGATGATAAATTCACAAAATCCTGACCCAAAGGGTAATTTTTTATTTCTAAAATCTTTTTACTTTTTTTATGGATGTTTGTCTCAAACAGCTGCCCAAATGAGTTTTTTTTTTGCCAATGTCTTTACCAGCAGCATTGATTCTGTACAAATATTTCTATGTTTATTTATTTGTTTTACTCCAGGAAAAAAATAAGATTTTGAAGGCCAAGTCATTTCATCTAGTCCTTGCTGTTATTTCATTGATTTTCATGGCAACCCATTTCATAGCCTTGAATAACATTTTACTGGGAAAAGTTAATGTATCGGTATAGACAAAGAAATATTTTTTTATTTTCTTATACCTGTATTTGTAGTGTTTTGTAATTTTTAGCTAACTTGTCCTGAAACTCTTTGTTAGCTGTGATATCTGTTTATAATAATCCTGATAGATCTTTTTGGGATTGTTCTATACGGTACTATTTTTGTGGTAGATGTCATACACAGGTGCTGAAGATTTGCAGTATTGACCTTACCAAAGTTAAAAAAAATTCTATTTTTTTTTATGTTCTGATTTTACTTTGGGTAAAACTTTCTTGTTCTTTGTATTTTGTTAATTTTTTTTATATTAATTTTTACTGGCATATTCGATACCAAGGTTTTTAAAATATAATTTTGGGCTTATTCAAAATGATTGCAAAGTTGAGTGTTTTAATAATAGACACTTTTCTGTGTGTAGTGTTAGCAGTCAAGTTTCATTTTTATTGTATTTAGACCTTGCTATTTACATAAATCATCCCTGGAAGACAAGGGTTTAAATCTGCGTAAGATGTAATGAAATGATTCAAACGGGTTTAAAAATATTTGTTTTTTATTATTATTTGAGCTGAAGTTTGAATGATTTGTACGGATAGCATGGTTCTTCATGTTGATTTTATTTGCATATCAAAATACTCGGTTGTAAGGAAAGGTTAAGAATGCTTCAAAGTTTTCTCACTTTCCTTCAGTTTCCTTATCCCTTTCCAATTTTTCATTTCCATATTGTGTAGCTTGATTTCAAGATCAATATGTGACATCCATCTATTTCCACGACTTGAAAGTATTTTGCTACTATTAGCTTAAAACTGACTGAATAAAGTAACTAGGTAACCAGTGCTGACTACAGGTAGGAAGTACACCTGTAACTAGTACTAATTGAATATTGTAATTAAATTGTTGTTTTTTCTAAAGGTTTTTTTTTTAACCTTTAAGCAGTGTGGAATCAAATATTCTAAACTCTATTGTAAGTGAATATATTCAGTAAGAAGGAAGCATTTTCCTAATGAAATAAAACCTTTTTAAAAACAAATGGTCAACTAACTAGCATTAAGACATGAGATTTGATAGGCCTAGAGAGGTATTGAAATAATTGTTAACATTTTAACACAAGTTAATTTGATTGAGTTGTCAAAAAGGAAGTTTAGTTTCGCGTTCTTGACATATAGTTTATCTTGAAAATCTCCAATTGCGATTTCTAAGAATGTGAACATATTGTTGTCACTGCATTGGCGCTGTGATAGAGTTAATTTTGTTTGTGACCGACACACGCAACACAAGCAATGTCACGCGATGCTTGGCAGTCCACTGTGTCAAGGAACAGTACTAGTACACGCTAATATGACCAGCGTTATAGTCATGTGATCAAAACCTTCGTTGACCAGAGACTGTGCGTACAGGTCAGCTAATAGACCGGAACTGTTAGTGTACAATGAAGTCAGTCCGGGTGGTGAGTCCTCGGGAAAGCAGTACCAGTCTAGGATGAGATAGAGAGGCTGTAGAGTACAACAGTACAGTGTAATCGGTTTATTGTGTTGCCAGTTGTGTCTGACTTATTTATTTATTTATTTATCAATTCATTAAAGCATCAGATTATTTTGAACTCTTTTTGTCAAGTTCTTGAGTGTTGTGTTGAGCAGTGGTTACAGAAGTGATGATGTGAAAAGAAAATCGTGACAATATACGAATCTTTGTAGCAGCAACCAGCTTCCATAATGGGAAGCTATAGAATCCTATCAAATAGAATAGATCAGTAATGCCATCGAATAAAACAACTCTTGATACCGTAGTTCAAAATACAATTTTACTTAGAAAAAAAATGAAAATATGGCTTTCGTGTTGTCTGATAGCCCTAGCTTTCACTTCCTCTTATTGTCACTATGTTTAAAAGACATTCTGTCTATATCATTTTATCAAAGGAGATTGATAACGACAAAACTTGTACTAAAGCCGTAGTCATAAAAGTGTTAAGAAAAAAAAATCTAATTGATAAGTGATTTTCCGTTACCATACAAAGTTTGATAAGCCTAAATTCTGGTTGATATGTGGTCAGCAAATAACTAAAGTGTTTATCAGGCTTTTTTTAAACTACAAAACTTATAATTAGCTCACCGTCTGTCTAATAATACATAAATCAATTTTAAAATTAGTTGCTGGTAATTATTTTGATGGATATAAAAAAAAGTGGAAATGTATCCATCAGTGTTCACATTTATGTGTAAGGTTTAATTGTATCTTATATAATACAGACTACTTTAAAACAAATGTGTAAGGTTTAATTGTATCTTATATAATACAGACGTTACTTTAAAACAAATGTGTAAGGTTTAATTTTATCTTATATAATACAGACGTTACTTTAAAAAAAAAAAAGATGCCCCCCTTAGACAATAGGCTCAACATCCTTACTTATATATTACAAGACTTAACTTCAAAGAAAAAAAAAAGGAGATAATAACGCCCTTCGCATTTTGGGTTTCAACCCGTGCATGTTAATGAATGATTTAAAATTTGCCAAGTCGTTGGTTTTCCTGGCTGATTCAGGCATTCTATTCTCTAAGAAACAACTTAAACAGAAAAGCCTAACACTACGTAAGACAGCATCATAAAAAAAAAACATTTGACATAGTCTGCCGAAATGATTGCGAATAATTTGAACACATCAATGATTTTGGCGTTGAGACCGAGTTTACACAATGGTCATCCCAAAGGTAACGTAAGCGAGACCAAGGGATATGTGAATGATGACCGGCTATTGCACACATTATTTTAATTAAATCTTCAAATTGTACTTAACAGTGTGCACATTCTCGTACACAACTTGAATGACGCTAAGAAAAGAGAGCAACCAAACAAGTGTAATGGAACTTACAGATCAAGTTACAATCAATTGAATGTAAATTCTCTTTCAATAGGTCTTACGATTTATTTTACCTCCAATTCTATGAAAGGTTCGTGTATATGTTCTTACCAAATGTATTGTTCTTTTACGCTCTTGTAGTTGTAATTATTTTTTTTGAAGTAACAGTCTATATAAGTATATTATTATATATATTTCATAAGATACGATAAAGATGTTTTTGTTAATTTGAGACGATTTTTAGACATGTGATTTTTTATTTTTTTTGGGTGGGGGCTTATCTGCAAAAGAGAAGATAATTACACAGGCCATACTATATTATAATATTACTTTACTTTTTATTCTTCTTTCCTGAAATGTCTCTTAATTAGTGATTTTACTAATGGTGTTATTGTTATTAAACGTGACTTTACGTTTGTCATATTTTGTATTTTTTTAAAAATAGTTTATGTTGAACCGATGGGGCATCACGCAAGATCTGTTGACCGTCTTTATCCATTTATCTCTTCTTTTGCTATGAGATAAAATTTCATTTATTGACAGGCCTGTCCCTCCTGCTATGTTGTCTTATCATCACTCTCTCTGTCTGCCTCTTCTTTATTTTCCTGGTTCTGTTCTCTGAAGGAATGTCTTTGTCCTAGTCCTGAGAACCTTGTGATGTGACCATAGAATTTAAGTTTGCTTTTTTTATTTTATTTGTGCGTTTTTCTTTTGACAGTGGTTAGCAGGTCATCGCGTGGTCCTATTGCTGTATTAATCCTGTTTCTAATCTGTTCATTAGTGATGTGGTCTTTGTAAGTGATACATAGGATCTTTGTATAGCATCTTAGCTCCATTGCTAGGATTTTATTCTAGTTGGTGTGGCCAATTCTTTTCTCAGCGATAGGCCTATAGGCCTACATCAACAATTAAATTTCTAAGAAAACTGTTAGAGCCGTTTCTGAAATCGGTGCTTTAGATATTTTTTTTTTAATTGGAGTTGGATTTTAAGCTCCCTAAACCTCATTGGTTACGCTCATGGAATATGGCGACTGAAGCGTTGATTTTGTTGAAAAAAAAAAGTAACAGAAAACTATAGTCATCCGGAAAATGGGGGGGGGGGAGGGGATTACCTCCTGGCTAAGGCTACAATAACTAAAACTAAATTGATTGTTCTTTTTTTTTAATAGGACACTGCCAAAATAAATATAATCCGGGAAACGGTAAGGACCATTCAATTTGGTGTCTTGGGGAAATAGGCCTACATTGTGTTAGTGGCGTAGCTAGGGTGGGAGGACTTGGGAGTCCAACTTTGAAAATCCCTCGCCCCCCCCCCTCCTTAAGGAGGCCCCCAAATAAATGTCCGATTTTATTTTTTTTTTACATTAAATATTATGCCACTGTCTCGTGACATGTCATGATGTCAAAATGCAGGGGCTCCTAAAGCGGTCAAGCTCCGTGCTCCCAAATTCCTAGCGACGCCATTGCATTGTTTTCCTCTAGCCCTGAAACTGGTGATTTAAGGAGAGGGTTTGCGATATCTTTATATACTGCTTGCATATATGGTTAAAGGATGCAGCAATAAAAAAAAAATACATAAATAAACGAAGAACATGTGGCACGCATATTGGAAGTTCAAAAAAAAATGAGGGGATTTTCCGGAAAAAAAAATTCAACGGTCGTATGTAGATGGTGTGCTGATACTGAATATAAGCAAGGCGTATGCGTAAATAAATAAAATAAATTTTATTTACATTTTATTTTCAGGTTCAATGCAAATCTAAAAGATTGTCTACCCTGATTGGTTTAGAAATAAGACTCAAGCTACCCTGTACAAGATTAGAAACCTTTCTAACCAGGTTATTAACTTTATTTCCAAGTAACCCCAAAGAAGACAATATTGTCTTAATAGTTTCAACACTGACAGTTTAGCAAAAAACACAGCTAGTCTATGTCTGATAAAATAACTCAGATTCCTTTAGAGTTTTTGGACCTCGTGTTCACCTTCTGTCAACAACTTGGTCTCTTGACTGTTACATCCATAAAAGAGATCGCTTTATTTGTGCTTGAGTTGTTTGAAGGAATTGTATCCTACATGATTCGAACGTATTCTTAGAAGATGAAACTACTACCGGTATATAAATAAACTATTATATAAGAAACTACAGTTGTATCAAACATGATCCGTACGGATAGTTAGCAAACCAATACTGTGCTCCTCTTCACTACCAGCCGACACTTTAAGCCGTATGACGACCACTTCTCATGCAAGAAATTTCTAACCCGAGCTAATTGAATCTCACATGATTACTAACTACCAGGGAACTAATCCTGAACACTACTTGATCACCATGTCAGATACATGTACATACATCTAATATCACCGTATTAACACCGGACACTAATTGATCACAAAGTATTTTACCATTTAGGATCTTAACGGAGCTGCATTACTTTCGAGTAAAAAAAGCAAACAAACTATTAAATATGTAGGCTATTTGTAAATAAAAATGTAAACTAGGCCTTAAAGAAAAACATTAATTAAAATGTAACTAATACTTACAAGTAGGTGAAGTAGGAACCTTTTAATGAAGGTACGTAATTGTTCGTCGAATTGTATTTTTTAAAATTATTATTTGCTGTTATATTGGTTAAAGCATTAAACATGAATTAAATTTTATACAAAATAAATATGTCATTTGATTTAATTAAAGTGTTATTTCCAATTTATTGCTTCTTATGGCACGCGTTTCTAATAGCCTCTGACAGCCAGTCATGGCTTTACATGTGGTTCATATTGAGCCCGGCGGAACTGTCACCATTGATAGGAGAAGGGGCAAAGGTGAGTAACTGGCGCCCAAACCAGTAAGCTTTGGTTGGCTACCCATCTTAAAGAAAGAAAACTCTGAATCTAAACCTCCGCTGCCTTGCGGCAATACCCAAGGACGGAAAAAGGCTTCCGGAGACAACCCTGAGGATAAATCAGGAGCTGGTGACACTTAGGTAGATTGTGACACATTGTGCTGTAACCTAGCAGAACCTACTGACCCCGAAACTGTATCGGATATTTCCGTTCCACTGGTCACATCAGCTGCGTGGAGAGTGGGGCACTTCTGTGTGGGTGACAATGACATGGTTCCTATCATAAATAATGTCAGGCTTTCATCTTGTCTTAATACCCTATGCAGAGCTGGCTTCGTGCGAAATTTAAAAATGCCGACCCTTTTTTTTTCTAGAAAAAAAAGTATTACGACTGAGATTTTTTCAAAACCGCATAATGATTTAATTTTTTTTTTTATACCTTTGTGTGTGTGTGTGTGTGTGTTAAATTCAAGGTCAGAAATGATTAGGCGACGATGGAAAAAAAAACTCGCGCGCCACTTTATTTGTTTTTTGTCTGTAATAAACGTTTCCAAAATAGATTCTTATGTACGAATACGTTTATTTTATGGTTTTAAAAGTGTAATGGAATAAGAAGAATTTACATAAAATATTTAAAACATTTGAGTACAACTAAATAAAATTGAAATAATAATTTGGCCACCCCTTACATTCGGCCGCCTGCGTGCAATGCACACATTGCACAATAGGCAGAGGCAGCCCTGACCCTATGTATATCTGAATGTACTCTTTATGTGTATCATGTATCGATTTGTTACTACCTAGCCAAATATTCTAAAACGGACTTTGTTGTTGTCCGTATTATAGCACATAGATCCAGTAACGAATTTTAGTAAATGGAGACCCTGGGCAATTTTTTAAAAACTCCTACCCTCCCCAATTTTTAGTAAAAAAACAAAAAAACTTAACAATATTAGTGCATCTAACAAAAAATAGCGTGTTTCGTGTGCTTGTAAAATTAAACACAGTTTCATCATTTTATTTTTTGAATTTACATGTTCGAAATGTGAAGGTCCTCTTTAAGGGTGAGGCCCTTTGTGGCTGTAGAGTCTTACGCCGTCATAAATCCGGCACTGCATAGACCCACTATTTAAAATATGTTTATACGTTTTAGCTTTTGTGTGAGACATTGTCTAAAAAAGTGTTTTTGACAGTAGCAAATTGTCTTTAAAAAGTGATGTAGGCCTGTGAAGTAAAATAGTAGGGTAACTAGAGATTAGAAAATTTAAAGTACCGGTACAAGAATTCTCTCGCATAATGACTAGAAACTAAAGTATTGACAATATCGAAAATATTCACTAATAGTTACCAAATATTTCCTTTCTTACACACAAGTGGTCATTCTTCCCTTGTCCTATTAGATCATGTTAAAGTATTGGCTGAATAAGCCAGATTGAAAACCAACGTCTTGGCAGAGTTGAAGCCAGATTGA
>JADKLZ010000728.1:31046901-31057409 GCA_021533235.1 Biomphalaria straminea
TGAAGCCAGATTGAAAACCAACGTCTTGGCAGAGTTGAAGCCAGATTAATCGTCACAGGGAGTACGATGTGACAACGAGCTATTGGTCTGCCCGCATATTGCGCCATCGCAAGTCAGTGTTGAGGCCTGCTATAACGAATGTTATTTTTTGGTTTCTATTCACTGATTAACATGCATAACTAGAATGAGACCTGTACACTCGAAGGAGGTGATTAGTTTCTCGTTTGAAGGTATTATAAGAAGAAAGAGCATTTTAGTTTTATGTTCTTGCTTGATTGAAAAAATTCTAACGCTGCCCTCGATTTCTTAATTATTACATCAGTATGGTGATGATTATATGATAACTTTTCATCTATTGTAAAACTTTTGTATGTAAAGTTTAATAAATTTTGGACGTTTTTTAAGAAAAGATTTGTGTTACCTAATCCTAATCTCCTGCAGGAGGGCAAAAGTTGGTACTTGGAACCGCCAAGTGCGAACTTCAAATCATAGTCAAGACAGTCCGAAGCGCATAACGCACACCCGGGCAAAGATAGGCTTTTTTTAAACAGATTAAATCTAGAATGAACTTAATCTAGGTCAAGGTCTTAAAATAAGCGTGTAAGCATGGTAAATTTATCATTGAAAGCAAAGACAACAAGTTTTTACTATTGCAGATTTTTTCTTCTACAAAATAATGATGGCATTTACATAGGAATCCAGCCAGGCATAATATAATCTTCAAAACTTGGGTCAAATTGATTTCTTATCTTTGAATTTTTTTCAACAAATTCACTATAGAAAATAACTTTGCCTTTGGTCAGAAATGCTGCCCACCAGGAGAACGATCCGACGCTTATAATAGTATGGTCCAGTAAGCTAAGCGTTGCTAAGTTGACAGCCTCCTCTTGGTGTCCGGACGTCAGCATGACTCCAGGCAGCCCTATGAGATTACTTTTACACCATTCTAGATCGTCAGACAGAACTAAAAAACTCACGACAGTCTTGAGATGATCTCGAAAAAATTTCATGGCTTTCAGGAAATATTCCCTTGGCGCTACTCTGTATCCCTCGTCTACAGAGCTCCAGTTTAATGTGTCTCCCCTTTTAACATAAATTCCTACTATGGGTTTATCAGTAATGGTCACGTTATACATTTGCAGTGTCTTCTCAAGCCGTTTTTTTGCATGTTTAGTTATGCCATCATGAAAATGAACAGACTGTCGAATCAAATCCAAACTGTCCTTAAAATATTTCCAGCTCCGCAGTTTCCCCTCAATCTCATAATTTTTGCTGTTTTCTAAGTTGATCAAACGTTCATCTAGCCGACAGCAAGTTGATTCCATCAGCCTTTCAACGTTTTTACACTGACTCTTGCCCCTCTTATGTTTAGGAGACTTGAGCACGTGGCCAAATGAAGTATTGCCTCTTGCAACAATAATTCTTTTTTGTGGAGCAGCGATTCCTAGTAACGAGGCATACTGGAACAGTTGGCTGCCCAGGGAGCCTTCAAACTTATGACAAATGATGTGCTGTCCACTGTGAAAGAAAAAAAAAGTTACATATTTTATCAGAATATACATTAAACTCTTTTGCGTGTATCTGGTATTGGAAATAAATTAGTTAAGTCATGTATTTTTTTTTAAAACAAACGAAACTAGTGGTAATGGTTTATTTAATTGAAATTTCCATTAACAACTTCATTTTTATTAAGCAATTTTATTAAGTTATCTAGATTACTTCTCTAAACTACAACGTTATTATTTGTAATCCACTTTTATCAATAAGCTATGACTATCTCCTTCGTTATTGAAGATAATAAAGTCTTTTCCATGTAAAAAATTGTCACAACTAGAGAACTACCCCGGCTCAATGCAAAGTGCACAACACAACACTACCAACTCAAAGAGCTTGACAATTCAAGGCTCCAAAGTAACGGAAGTAATGTTTAATAAATCACAGCCAAAACTGTATAATTCGCATGACGTAAAACTGACTGCACTTCCGGTTGATCTTATAACTGTATCACAACTTTCACAACACAGATCCTTCGTGTCACCACTCGTCACGGTTGACCGCTCGCGCTGGCCTGTGTAATGTATGTCAGCTGGCTATACACACATAATTACCACTGTCTGTCACGACCAGAGTTATAACAACATGATTAGGTCAACTTTGGAGTGAAATCTTAGCGTTCAGATATCAGATACCCTCCCCCCCCCCCGACTGGTCCACAAATGAGATGGGGCCATAGCACTCTGAGCTTGCAATAAGCATGAACGATTCACCACATACAAGGTATCTAAAAAAAAAAAAAAACAATTGCATTTGGAATGTGAACACAAGGGTCTAATTCAGCTTGGTATATATTAGTTCTGAGGTTTTTTTTTTTTTTTTTTTTTTTTTTTTTTTTTTTGCTTTTTTTTTCATCTCTTTTTACTTGCAGACAGAAATGGAAAGCAGATGATATTTTCCATTAACTTTTAAAAACTGTAGCTGTCTATATAGTCATTATTATGTAGTCATCTATTAGCGATATTAGGTACTATCTATTTGTCTATTAACGACATAAGTACGCTGGACAGGGCACGTATCACGCATGGGGGACGACCGTATGACGCAGGTAATCTTTTTTGGTGAGGTGATCGACGTAACAGAGACCCCCCTTCCCTCCGCTCGGAAAGGCTTTAAGGACCAGCTTATGTATGACATTGATATAACTGACATTGAAGAGCACACCTGAAGGAACGTGGCTTTCGAACGAGAAAGTTTATTACAAAGGCCGCGAGATACACGTTGCAGACGATAAGTACATCCATGATCCACTGCCGATGACAGAAGTAGACGGTGAAAAGAGAAAGGTAAGGTCTGCGCTGGATTTGGCAAAATATATAAGTCGCAGCTTGGACTGCGTTGCGTAGTCAAGTGAACTCAGTGGCGTAGCTAGAGTATATGATGCCTGGTGCGGTACCTCATCTTGGTGCCCCCCCCCCCCCCCAAAAAAAAAAATATTAACCAAATCTTGTTAATTCAAAAAATCACTTTTACATAAACATACTACAAGTGAATTTTACGCGCTTTCTTGTTGGCAAAAGTATCAATAATTTTATCGAAATCAATTTTTTCCACCAGTTCTTGTTCAATGGACGAAATGGCCAAATTAGTGAGTAGTAAATTTGACATCTTTGATCGCAAGTAATTCTTAATCAAGTTTAAGTTCGAAAAAACTTGCATGTAGCGACGCTTACCGCAATAGTCAAAAATATCTTATCTTATCTTATATAATACAGACGTTACTTCAAAAAAGAAGATGATTACGTCCTACGCGTCATGCATTCAGTCATGCATATTTACCAGTGACTTAAATTCTGCCAAGTCACTGGTTTTCCTGGCTAGCTCAGGCAAACCATTCCATGCTCTAATGGCACTAGGGAAGAAAGAGCATTTGTACAGATTTGTCCTAGCATATGGGACGAGGAATGTGCCTTTATCTTTGTGTCTTTCTGAGTATTTTATTAAGTTTTGTTTTTGTATTTGGAGATTATGGTTCAGTGTTTTGTGTATAATTGCTACTTTACTCTTAAGTCTTCTATCCTGGAGGCTTTCTAAATTTAGTGATTTTACTAAAGGTGTTACTCTAGTGAAATGTGAATATTCGTTTGTTATGAATCGTACTGCTCTATTTTGTGTCTGTTCTAGTTTCTTAATGTTTTCTTGAGTTGAGGGGTCCCAAACAGAGGATGCATATTCTATTATTGGCCTAACCAAGGTTAAATAGCATTTTAGTTTTATGTCCTTTTTTGATTTATAGAAATTTCTTTTAATAAACCCTAATGTTTTGTTTGATTTTTTTATAGTTTCATCAATATGGGGATTCCATGACAGTTTTTCATTTATTATAACACCTAGGTATTTTGCGTTTTTAGTCTGTGTTACTGGTTTACCATGAATAAGATAAGTGGAATTAATTTGTTTTAGTTTTTTTGTTACTCTTAATAACTGACATTTTTCTGGGTGGAAAGACATGCTCCAATTTGATTCCCATTTCTGTAATTTATCTAATTCTTTTTGTAAAATTTCTGTGTCTTGTGTTGTTTTTATTGTCCTATATATTATGCAATCATCTGCAAATAATCTAACTTTTGTTCCTGAACTAATGCAATTTGGTAAATCGTTTATGTAAATTAGAAATAGTAGTGGACCTAAGACTGTTCCTTGTGGTACACCTGAGTTTACTGTTATTGGTGTTGATTTAGAACCATCTATTATTACAGTTTGTTCTCTTCCTATCAGAAAATCTTTAATCCACTGATGCAATGGACCATCAATACCAAAATATTTTAATTTTTTAAGCAAACTATGGTGGTGAACTTTGTCAAAAGCTTTGGAAAAGTCTAGTAAGATAGCATCTATTTGTTCACTATTATCTAAGCCTTTTGAAAAGTCATCAATTAGTCCTATTAGCTGTGTTTCACATGATCTATGTTTCCTAAAGCCATGTTGGTATGGAGTAAGGACATTATGTTTATCTAAGTGGTTTATGATGTTGCTACATATTATGTGTTCTAGGATTTTACATGTGATGCTGGTAAGTGATACTGGTCTGTAGTTTCCTGGGTCAGATTTTTCTCCTTTTTTAAATAGAGGTGTGACATTAGCTTCTTTCCAGTCCCTTGGTACTCTGCCCTGGTTAAGAGATGCCTGAAAAAGTATTTTGAACACAGGTGCTAGTTCTTTGCTAAGTTCCTTGAGTAATCTAGCTGGAATACCATCAGGTCCAGACGCTTTATTCGGCTTGATGCTTGCTAATAGTTTTTGGACTCCATTTTCCTGTACTTCTATCTCTTCTATATTGTCTACTTGGTTTAAATTAATTGATATGTCTTTGTCTCCTGGGGCTGAGAATGCTGATGCAAAGTATTTGTTTAGGATGTTAGCTTTAGTTTCATTATCGTTATGCGTTAAGTTGTTTTCTCCTTTTAATGGCGCTATGCCGGTTGTTTCCATTTTCTTAGACTTAATGTATGACCATAGGTTTTTGTTGTTATCTTTAGATATTACATTGTTTATGTACTCATTCTGCAGCTGTCTGCTTACTTTTTGGGTTAGGTGCTTAATTTTTATGTACTTTTTATAAACTCTTTCTGCCTTAGTTTCTTTAAATTTTCTTTAAATATGTGAATCATGATAACGATATTGGGGATTGAATCATCTAGCTGAGTTCAACAGGTCCTTGTTTTGGAAGTTCGGAGGCTTCTGATGAAACTGTGACAAACCGTTGCAGCCTCTTTCGCTCCAGCAGAAATTCGTTTTTATCAATGTCGCTATGAGTACTATCGAGATTGATTTCGACCTGAGGATTTAATAGCCGGGAAGGCTACAAAAATTCATATCTATCTGCTATATCATGAAGTTGCTCAAATCGGGTCATTATTTCTTGATCAATCCTGTCCAAGGTAGAATAAATTTCCCCTCGTAGCTCTTCTTTGTGATAAGTATAGAGTCGTCACTTTTCTCACCAGGCAACTTTTTCTTATGGCTAATACCTTTTGAGGTTCTGTACTGATTCTCAGATCTGAACACACGCTTTCGGCATAGGTAATGCTGGCGTCAGCGATGTCCTCTCGATTATTACTTTAAAAATGTCTCTGTTTTTAGTTTGAGTAAGCAGTCTCGAATAGACAATGTTTGTTTTTGAAGGTAGACTTGCACATCATTAATTTCAGTTAATACAGGGGCCCTAAATCCAAGATGGGTGAGAAAATTAAAAAGACTGAATAGCAACTAATAATTCACCTGCTTCAGATCTAGTCGATGAATGTTCATCTCTGCTAGTTAGTGTCTCCAAAGTTTCTATAATTGTAGAAAATGTATCCCTAACCTTCTTGACGGCCTCTCCTCTGCCGCTCCAGCGGGTCTCAACTAAACGTTTAAGGCTAGTTCTGGTTATTTTGATGAGGATATCCCAGCGGTGTGTTGAAGTGTAGAAAAAGGCGTGTAAACGGTCCAGTGTACCAAAAAAATGTTTATTGAATTGACTTCAGCTTCAACAGCTCGAATTCCTGCTAAATTAAAAGAATGGTTAAAGCAGGCAATGACACCGTAGTTTTGACCTTTCATGAACGCACCATTATCATAGCCTTGAACACTGCAGTCCCTTATGTCTAAGCCATCTGAACGCAGTTTCTCTAGAAAATTAGCATGCTTGTCCTTTGTGTCGATAAAGTCAATAAATGACTCACTAGCCTGCACCCCTTCATTACCCATGACGACGTACCGTAAAAATTGGGAAGTTTGATCCAGCTTTGAGATGTCAGGTGTACTGTCAAAAATAGTAGAGAAATATTTGGCTTGTTTTACTTGCTATATGATTTGTTTTTAAACGTGATCCCCAAATATTGTAATAAAATCATTTTGTATTTGTGGAGACATGTATGTATTCGGTCTGGAACAAAGCTTTGTTCGAAGCACATGCTCCCTCAAGAGTGGATCGTACTTTGATAGTAATTTTACTAACTCCAAGAAATTGCCTTGATTTCGCCCTTCCAACACTTCTTCAGCTCCCTCGCGATGCCCACGAAGTGCCTGATTTTGCTTTGAGAAAAAACGAATGATGTCCAAGATTCTCTTCAGGTAGTCTCTCCCGGGAGCACGTTATCCTGCATCAACGTGGCGCTCCCGTGGAAACGGCTCACTAGAGGAAGTGGCTAGGCGAAAGGGTAACAAATATGATTCCCGTGGGAGTGCCCATGGTCGGACGAGAGTCTTGCCCCTTCACGGCTCGGATTTGTAAGAAAGCTCCCACAAACCAGTCACATATCCATGCGCTGTTCCTCAAGGGACCGTCTCATTAATGGCGGATTCCGCACAGTTAGCTTGGTACAACGAAGGTAAATGGTGGAGGCCCCCGGTGCCACCGAGTGGTATTGGAAACAGCAATGCCCTATAAGCATTGACTCGGGTCGCTCCCAGACAGGCCTGTGGTCCGCATGTTTTTTTTTTTTTTTACTGTTTGTTTTTGTTCTCGGACGGATGCAGACAGGTTCAGCTCTTAGACTATTCACACGGTAGTCTCTCCAGGTTTTCGTCTCTTGTATAATCAAATCTTGGGCCTTGTTGTCAATACTGTTCCCTACTCTCAGGCGAACTTCAAGTTCCCTCCAAGCAAGCGATGACTGAATGTGAGCTCTGCTGGTCTCATGTTTTTCTATTTTCGGGGATAACCTCCACCACTCATTGAATCCATCTTTGGATTTAAATGAAGATTTGGTACTTGATCTTGTTGAGAAAAGTATGCAGGGGAAGCAAAATAAGTAATTTTTTTTTTTTTGCGAATAACACATCCAATTTCTAAGAACTTTCTCGCCGTTTGACATTTGCCGGAATAACCAAGCCTTTGAAAGCTTTCTAGCCTTTTCTTTTGCTGTTTCTTTATGTCTATACACCTCTCTGAATTGACTGTTCATACGTTTAACTGTTTCAGATCCTTGAGTGACATTGTATATGCGAATAGTATTGTTTACACTGTCTGTTGGTTCAGCTTCTTCAGTATGAATTTTTGAGGAGTGTACTAAAGACATGCTTGTGTGCTGTCCTTTAGTCTCTAGAACCTGCGGTATTGAAGTCTTTTCTTCTTTTTCATCATTCAGGATGTCGGCCTCATTATTTTTTTCTGGATTCAATGATAACCATCAAGGAAATGAAACAAAATAGCGACATGACTAGTTTATAAAGCGTTAGTTCATGTTTAAAATACAGTAGTTTATGTTTGTTCGTGTCCATATTCTTAGTCGTTTTTACTGAAAAGCTCGGGGAAATAGGAAATTAATACACACTTGGGGAATTTGGGGCCCCTCTCCAGTTGGTGCCCTGTGCGGCCCGCACCACCCGCACATTGGTAGCTACGCCACTGAGTGAACTACTGTACTCTTCATTCTTCGGAGTTGAAGAAAAGCCTTGTTATGTAGTTGTTGATTAGCAACCATAGACGTTAGCAACATTATTATCTGTGGCATTTGTGGCATTTTACGTCCCGAGAGACGATCTTTTCCCCTTGCAAGCTCTTGTGTGACTGAAGAGGCCGATCCTAGATACACAGCTGCGATCGCAGGTTGGGCATATGTAGTCACCAGGCGCCGTTGCACTATCACCCTTCTTTCTGCTTCTGTTGTGTATGGCATCTGCAATCAAAGACCCCTCCTTTATGCTCTCTCTCCATGTGGATCTATCTAGTGCCACCTCTTCCCAGTTGCTGGTGTCGATCTTAAAGAGCTTCATGTCCGTTTGCATACATCTGTATAACGTAAGAGTGGGCGACCAGCGGCTCTTCTGCCTTCTATTAGATCGCCATACAGAATATCCTGTGGGAGTCGACCTACTGGCATTCTACGAACGTGGCCAAGCCAGCCAAGGCGTCTGCTGCTGATAACAGAGCGGATGTCCTGGCAACCTGCTCTTCGTAGCACTTCCTCATTGGTTATCTTATCTTGCCACCTTATTTTAAAGATCCGCCTTAGGCCATGAGTAGGTTGACCACGTTTCACTTCCGTATAGCAAGGTGCTCAATACACAGGTCCGGTAGACTAGAGCTTTAGTGCTGTTAGTCAGCAATATGTTGTCCCAGACTCTTTTCTGCAACCGTGACATGATGGCCATTGCCTTGGCTATCCTGTTGTTAATGTCATTATCCAGTAGAGTGTTGTTGGATATGATGGAACCAAGGTAACAAAAGTGGTCTACAATCTCTAGTGGTTGGCCATTAATGCTTATTTGATGTGCAGCATTTGTGTTTTGTACAAGTATCTTAGTCTTGCTCTGACTGATGTTTAAGCCGAACTTCTGGCAAGCAACATTATTATGCTGTTCTTAATAGTTAATCCTAAATGTAATGGCATAGAAACTCTTAGATTATAGTGGATTAACGAGATTGTTTTTTTTTCTTTATATAGTGGGATATTTATTTATCTAGTGATTCAGCTGTGGCTATTGATTTTGATGACATGAGCCGTGATATCCCAAAATGAAATGAAAGTGCACTACTCAGGACATTTAAAACAAGTCAAAGATCGACAACATTTCAAGCTTTACTATTCCTAAAAAAAAAAGGTTTAGTCCCTGTAATACAAGACGAAGTAGCCTCATCAAATTGAAAACAAAACAAAAAATCGTGAGAAGCATCTATTTAAACTTGGTGCTATTGGAAAAAGAGAGCATAGCGAGAAGTCGATTAAGTGCAAGAAGATACCCTGCTGACTGTTAAACACTATTTTTTTTATTGATTTATTATGCGCTTAACTATAAATATTTTATAATAATGAAGATTGAATGGGAAAAAAAGTGCCAATCTTCTTACTTGTAAGTTCTTTCTGCTTTTGGTAACATTCTAGAGTCACTGGGAACATCTCCTTCCGGGTCAAAATTTTCAAGAAATTTGGGAAGAGACAATTTATAAACTACAATAGTGGTTACAAGGAAAAGAAAACAACTGCCACATCCTGCAAATAAGAAAAAAAAATTAATGAAGGATAATTTTGTTTTCATTCATAGACATTTAGTAAGCATAATTTTATATAATAATTAGGCTTGTCTTCGAGTCCGAAGATTGAGGAATTCAGTATTTCCTGTGGCTACTAAGCCCCAGCTGCCACCTACATATTTTGCCACATCCAGCGCAAGCATAACCATTGTCTGCCGGTGGTCAATTTAGATTTTCTTTTCGCCGTCTACATCTGTCCTCGGCAGCGGATTTCCTTTTGGTCTATATATAGGCTACCATGATTTGCAGTTACCAGTTTGTCTACTCTCTTTCCCTCTCTACCATACTTGTTCATGAAGTCAGCAAAAAAGCTCCAACGGCATGTGAAATATAGAAGTCATCATCTAGGTTGGCATTGAATGATATGGTAGCCTACTTCCTAATTTTAAATATTTTTTTTTACATTTGCTCGTATACAAAAGAAGTAGAATGTATGGACTTCTATTAATAAATCAAGTTGCTTAGAATAGTTAAGATTGATCGCAATATAAGATTGTTTGCTCCTTTTTGGTTCTCACTACTTAATTATCTACATCTCACGAAGAATTTCGTGGTAGCTGGTTACAATAAAAGACAAATGACATAACAGACAGACATAACGAACGATATAATGATTGATAGATAACCAGAAAAATAGCCAGGTAGACAGATTGATTGACGAATAGTAAGATAGACAGAAAGACAGATACGTAGAGAGACTGTATCAATTGATGAATGGATGGATAGATGGATGAATAGATAGATGTATAGATAGATTATATATATATATATATATATATATATATATATACATATATATATATATATATAGAGAGAGAGAGAGAGAGAGTGAAAGAGACAGACAGACAGACAGACAGATAGATAGATAGATAGATAGATAGATAGATAGATAGATAGATAGATAGATAGATAGATAGATAGATAGATAGATAGATAGATAGATAGATAGACAGACAGACAGACAGACAGACAGACAGACAGACAGACAGACAGA
>JADKLZ010000728.1:31057809-31106226 GCA_021533235.1 Biomphalaria straminea
GATGGATAGATAGATAGATAGATCTCTTTTTAAAAAAAAGTACCTTTACACTTGACTCCCATTTAAATAATTTCAATTGTGTCTTGTTTTGTGAAAGCAACGTTTTGAGTAGTCCCAGTAGTTCTAGATCCTGTAGAATTGAGTCTCTTCTTATAATATATAACTTAAAATATTTTGTTTCACGTCATAAAATATAGTATCGTTTTTTTTCCCCTCTTGATTTAGATGTAGACATACATCCACTGGCTAACAACACGTACACATACAACCGCTGACTTTTACTAGACGAAACTTTCTTGAATGTAAGGACTATTCATTGTGAGGATGGAATATTAAAATGTCAATAATAGAAATCTTACATGAGCATCGTGTTACTGCAATGAGCTATCTGAGAAACTGAAGAGGAGTGACGATAAACGCACAAAGCAAGTGGGGTAGTTGAAGGGAGGGATGCGCAGGTGCAGCTGCTCTCAGTCGCGTATCTCTGCCTTAAATGGAACACCCTGGATGATGAAATGAAGAGTTAAATTAGGGAAACAAAAAGGAACTGCTGCGATGTGTCTATAGTGAACCGAAATATAAAAAAAAGCCTCACAAGTATGGCTAAGCCATACCCAAAAACTACCGGCTCTTTCAATTTCAACATTGCACCCTACGCGGGCTAACTAGAAGAGCTAGCTAACCTATATTAGGGACGATACATCTATAAAATGGCATGATAGGCCCTACAGAATACTTTGGTACAAATCAGACAGAAGCGGTTGTCAAGAGTTTCAATGGGGTGCTAGCGTTGGCTTCAAATCTTAACAGACTTTAATCCAAGGAAAATAGACTATTTATCTATGTGTGTATGAAAATTGGCTTTAAAAATGTAATTTAAACTCAAAACAGTAAAAACAAAATATCGTGAACACAAATGGGTGCTAATAAGCAGGCATGCGTCTCACACACACAACTTATTATCCTTTCAAGTTTTTCGAAAGCGAGAATGGATTGCCAACGACTATTGGTCTTTTTTAAAAAAGCACATCAGCATTACGTACATATTTAGGTTTATTACTGATTATAATAAATTACAAATTAAGTTTTTAACTTAATCAGCTTCACGTAACACTTGAAAAATTCATTGGTTTCCAAATTGTCAGTTTTAAACAATTCAATTTAGGACTACTTAATAAAATGTAAACCAATTAGAGATCTCCCCCGAGAATAAGTACTTTATTTATTTAATTTTAGCAGACGTTATTTCATTTCTCATAAACGATTTCTTTATTAAAGGTGATAGAATGCAAAGTACTTATGATTTCATATAGTTGAAAGTTCAGGTAGCTTACAACCGAGTCTTGCAACAGCGCCGCTAGATCTGCCTAGCCCTAGTAAGTATCATTCATTTCAACGTGTACTTGCGCTGGGAGTTTCAAATCAATATGACAATCATTTGTTTTACGAAGGTTAGGTTATGATGGCGACTGTGGAAACTCTTCTTGTCGATCAAACGCTACGTTTAGTCACGTGATCAGATTATTTGTGATTCCAGTAAGCTTTTTTTCTTTGTCTGTCTTTGTGGCATATCGATAATACTGTCTGAATACTAGATATATAAAATAGAAGTGATCTAAGCAACATATTAAATTAATGAAACCAATTAATATAACGATAAAAATGGACTTCAGTTATAATAATAATAATAATAATACACACAATTTGATCGGGAAGGATACTCCTCCTTATTACAAATACTCACCACAAGAGATTCTCGAATCTACTGATTATCTGCTGTACTGGGATAGACCTATTTTGACCGACAAAACAGTTGATTTTAATCGCCCTGATCTGCTGCTCATCGATAAAAAGGAAAAAGTCGCTACTATTATCGACATTGCAGTACCACTATCTCACAACTTAAGAAAAACTGAGTTAGAAAAACAACGAAAATATGGGAACCTAGGCTTGGAGATTAAGCGTCTATGGAAGTTATCTAAAATAACAATATACCCCATTGTCATATCAACCGAGGGGATAATAACAACTGACCTCACAGATACCTTCAAGGCCCTTGGCATTCCTAGGAACATTCTCGTTGCCTGTCAGAGGGCGGTACTGCTGCAGACCTGCCACATCACCAGAAAAGTCCTCAGTGGAAACTGATAAAGGGAATACGATGAATTCTGTCTCCCTTTAACGAAACTCGACCCTGGCTCCGCCAGAGAAAGAATACTCGTTCTTTTCTAACATAATAATAATAATAACAATCTTTATTGTCCGTGAGGAAATTTGTCTTACAATTTGTGCATTACACCAAACAAAACATCAAACCTAAAAAAAAAACATTCATACCTAACTCATTCAAAATTTACATGTGAAAAAAAAGTGTATGTTTATATCAAATTATTTCTATTCAATGATCCTATTGCCAGGGGAACAAAAGAGAGCTTGTGTCTGTTAGTCTTTGCTATCGGTGTCTTGTATCTCTTTTGTGATGGTAAAATCACAAAATCCTGACCCAAAGGGTGATTTTTTATTTCTAGTATCTTTTTAGCTTTTTTTTGTGAATGTTTGTCTCAAACAACTGCTCAAATGAGGTTTGGTTTTTGCCAATAACTTTACCAGCAGCATTTAGAATTCTTTGGAGTTTCTTTTTATTTCTAATGCTCAGATTGCCATACCAGGCTGTCATATTAAAACTTAAAATATTGCAGATGTGGGCGTGATAAAACATAGCCAAGGCCTTTTCACTAACATTAAAAGAGGACAGCTTTCTCAGTAATTGTAATCTTTGCTGCCCTTTTTTTGCTGATATAATCAGTATTTGCAGTAAAATTTAGTTTATTGTCTAGGATAGTACCAAGGTATTTAAAAGTTTGCACTATTTCAATGGTCTCTCCAGCAACAGAAACAATTTCATTGTCCTTCTTTTCCCTACGAAAATCAATTATCATTTCTTTAGTTTTTTTGACATTTAATAATAAAAAATTATCTTTACAGTATTTTTCAATGTGTTCTATCTCTCTGAAATACCCATTTACGTCTGAGCTCTCTGAGAGCAGAGCAAGAAGAGACGCATCATCAGCGAATTTTGTGAAGGAACAAAAAGGACTATCTGACTGAAAATCATTAGTGTACAAAATAAACCACAACGGAGACGTCACAGCCCCCTGGGGTGCCCCTGTGTTAACTATGCGTGCGTTTGATACTACCTTGTTTACCCTAACCCTCTGAGGTCTTTGTGTCAAAAATTCGTTTGCCCATAGTATTATGTAGTATTACGAAGTAGGCCTAAGGATAAAGAAATGGAGTTTGCAATATAGGTATACAATTTTTAAGAAATTAGGGGAAATCGATAAAAACGTTCACAAACTTCTTTTTTCATTAGTTCTCTCTATTACATTTACGATAACATTATATATTGTCATACATTTAGCGTTTCTAATCTTTCTTTCTTTCCGCTATGTTTTATTCCCCAAATATATTATACATCCTCCCTGCTCTTTCGCGTCTTTCCACAATTATCATTGGAGTATCTCTTTTCAAGATTATGTTCCGCTCCCCTTTTCTTTCGTTGCACTTCTCTCCACTCTCCTTCTCTCTGTTTTTCCTTACATCTCTCATTGATTTTTTCATTGCTATCCAACTTCTCTTTCCAACCCTCACACAAACATCGTTTAACACTTTATTTATGCTAGCTAATATCTCTTCTAGACACACGCCGCTCAGTTCTCTTCTGTTGTCTTTTCCTCTCCATTCATTCAACATTCCTTTTAATTTCCATCGTCTTTCTCTCCTCTACTATTCTCTTATACTCTCTTTTTCTACTATTTTCTCTCGTCCATTCCTTCTAGGCTTTGCTTCCCATCTTTTTTCCCCCCCTATCATTTATATATCTCTCTCTCACTCCGAAATCTAGCTCTTTTATTCGAACTCTTCTATTCCTCTTTACACTAGTGGGCCTATTTTAAATTTCGCTCACAATATTTTTTTTAATTTCTCACCTCTTCTTGCTTCCTGACTCCGATATCTTAATGTTCTCTTACTCATTCTGATCCAGTTTTTCATGTTAACTTCTATTCATTGCTTCTAGGAATAGATCTAGGTCTGGGCCTAAATACCTATAATATTAAATATATGACAGAAATGTAGTCAAAATATAATATTAGCCTTTTCAATCTTTTTTAAAAATATAATTTTCCAGAGCATCGATTGTTATTTCTAGTATTTTATTATAGACAAAAGATAGATGCCCATTTTTTTTCTATTCCATACGCTAGAACAAATTCGTATACGCGTTTCTTCCCTAGTGCCATTAGAGAATGGAATGGGTTGCCTGAATCAGCCAGGAAAACAAACGATCGACTTGATTAAATGCATGACTATATATATAGATAGGACGTATAACTTCTTTTTTTGGAAGTAACGTTTGTAATACTGTAATATATAAGATCTACAATTTAGATATAGATCTAGCAACTGAAATGGATGCGTGTATCTATATCTATAGTAGCTTATAAAAAAAGGTTATGGATTTCTTATTTATGTCTAAGGATCTACATTAGATAGATCTACTAGGCCTACAATTTAATGACTTGATTAAAAAAAAAAACAGAAACGGAAGCTATAGAGTTTTCTATATTTTTCTAAGTTTAATTTTCTTTTAGCCAAAAGATTATAATAAGTATTAAAACGTGATGGGTCTAATGGTTAGTAGTCTATTAGTAGATATATTATATCTAGATTTAGATAGAGTAGATTTAGAAAAAAAATCTAGATACTATATTTATAAACACTTAACACATGAGTGAAATTTTATTCGCATAAACGTAACATATACAATACATAGATCTAAATAGTAGGGACCTGCGAATATTCGATATTCGATTCGAATATAAAAAGAATATTCGAATTCGATTCGAAATTATTTTTAAATTTTCGAATCTTCGAATATTTTCCAAAAAAAAGTAATGCTTTTTTGTGGATAATTCAAGCTCGGTTTTGGTGTGTACTTTGGTGTGTAAAATGTTACTTAACTGGTTTATAAAGCAGCTTCTGAAACCAGTATCAGCTGAAAGTTCTATAGTTAGCCTACTCAAACAAGATTTTTCTTGCTTTCGATTCGGAATTTCCGAAAATACTTTATATTTGTTCTTAAACAAATTGTCTGAATATTTTAATCATTTAACAATCTTGGATCATACTGGGCCAACTTCGAATCAAACACACGAAGCCTTTATGGATTCAGTTTTCAAGAAAGTGCATGATGCTCAAGGAGATACCAGAATCAACAAAATTTCCACCATTTCTGAGCAAATTAAGGATGAAGTCAGTTTGTATTCAAAAAAAGCAGTTGTAGATCGAAACAGTGATCTTCTTCAGTTTTGGAAAGAAAGTATTAATATTTTTCCACTTTTGGCCAGAGCAGCTAGGAATTTGCTTGCAATTCAGGCAACAAATTGTTCTTCAGAAAGAGTTAATTCAGTTGGAGGACAAATTATTACTGACCATTGTCACAATCTCTCAGAAAATAACGCTGAAACTTTGATTTGGGCCAAAATAAATAAAGATCTACTTTTTAAAAGGCCTGCTTTGCAATTTAATTATTGCTAACTTTTTGTGTTTCAGTATTAAATAAATATAATATAATAAAAATTTTGAATTTAAAGTTTTATTTTACACTTGTTGGTTGTCAAGTTTTTTCAAGAATATTCGAGTCGAATTCGATTCGAAATTCGAATATTTTCTGATATTCGATTCGATATTCGATTCGAAAAAAATTTCCAGATTTGCAGGTCCCTACTAAATAGGCTGGGACCCCTTATGATCTAGTATAAATATTTTGGAAGCTAGATTATTTGATTTTAATTCTAGGGATTTTTTAATTGCTTTTCTTGGGATTTCTTGAGATACCTACAGAGTTCTACTTAGTCATTATACTAGGCTAAATCTAGATCTAGATCTATTATTATAGACAATCCTGCTGAAGTCGGTAACAGGATAAAGCTTGAACTTGATCCAAGTAGAGTATATAGATCTAGATCTACTTGCAGTAGACTACATCTTGATCGTCTAAATTTCAGTCTCTGGAGTCTTTAGTTATACTACTAGATACACTGTGATACAGAGTAGAGAGATCTAATTTTAAATCTAAGTTCTAACTCTCTAACTAGAATTACTAGATCTAGACTATACGTCTATACCTAGAATAGATCCTATAATCCTATAACTATATCTATAAGTTACTATAACTTTAAACTTATTAAAACTAGATCTATAACTAACCAACTAGAGTCTAGTCTAGATTCTAGTAGATTCCATCTAGTATAGTATAAAAGTTAAAACCGCACAACGACTGTAAAAATTCTCTACTAGATTACTAATCTAGATTTAGTTAGATAGATCTAAGTATCAGAATCAGACATATTATTTAATTATTATATCAACACTTCAGTCACTTGTCTTCTTGATCTATAATTTTATTGAAAATGACAACAACGTCAACATTTCAAGGCATGAATACTGACAGCAAGCCATCCTCCAGGTCAGTAGATCTATATGAGTATGTATGGGTTGAGCTGGAGCCAGGGGAGGTTGAGATTGATGATCCTTTTCAACTTATGTTATATAACTTATAAAATATATAATCTTATACGACATATGATCTATCTAGCTAGAGGCCTACACCTAGCTGACCTAGAGAGGCCTACCCTAGATGTAGAATGTAGATTAGAGTTAGAGTGTATGACTTGATTTTGATAGTCTATCATGATAGTTTAATCTAGATCTATACTAAAACAGGGTCATCGGACAACCTAGGCCAAGTCGCTGCCATTTTCAACTTTGAATATTTATAACTTCGCAATGGTCTGACCTATGAAAAAACTGATAGTATCAATGGATTCCTAGTCCTTTTTTTAAATAAAAATAGATACGACTTATTGTATCACTATGCCTTGTTAAAATTAAATATAATGTCAAAGAGGTGTAGGGTCGGTATCGTCGCGCATAATGAAAACCGGACAATTTCCCTTCGTGTCAGGAAAACCGGAAACTGTGTAAGGGTCAACAGAAACCTCCACAAAATATCATTTTAAATATATTTTAATCTTTAATATAAGATCTAATATATAAATCATTTACACCTGAAGTAAGAACACGTGACACGTCTTTTTCAGGTTTCCCACACTTGGTATCTCCATTCTAGGTTTGTAACAGAGTCACACCAAGGCTTAGTGGAAATTGGGGGGGGGGGTTATATAGGTCAAGTGCCCTATCTAACAAGCATGCTCAGTGACTACGAGCAGTACAGCTGAGGTCACACATTGGTAACATCTGTAGTCTACTCCTCCCTCTCTCCCCCTCTCCAGTATTCTGGCATGCTTAGTGGACAGGGGGAGGGGTTACATGGGTAAATTGTCTTCAAGTAACTTGCCTGACACCAGATACCAATTGTTAGTCCACTCCTCCCTCCCCTCTCTTTTTTTTTTTTTATAAAGCACCTTCATTCTTCTAGCATGCTCAGTAAACTTGAAGAGAAGGGGGTTGGGAGGGGGTAGGATTTCAGATATCTCCATTCTTGGTCTGTAAATGATGTCACACCAAGGTCATTGGACACTAGTTTTACCTGTAGCTTGTTACAGCTAAGTGGAGATTTAATAAATACCTCAGTTAATGTAATTGGCATCTTACAACTTTTATAACAAATCTAGATTACTTTAATCTAGTCTACATCCAGATTATCTTAAATTACAATACATTAGTTGCAATTTTATCACTAGAAAAGTTATGTTGTCCGGATAGCTTGCCTGACTAACATCCACCATGTACGACAGACACCCCCCTTTAAAAACAATTTGGCTCAATTGACAACATTATTTAATAAATCCATGTGTTTCCTCATCTATTTAGAAGCCAAAAATATAAGTCTCGTTGAGATGATGCATCATCAGATTTAAAAATAGCCTTAATCCCATGATCCCTCCCCTTGTTTACCAAGAGGGCAAAATTTTTTTTTTCGTACCCGGTATCTGTCTACTTTGACCTGAGGATGAACTTTGCCTCCTCAAGGAAAAGGAAGCACCACATGTCAAAAGTGGGATAAAATGGTGCCTGCGCAGTAGCAATATAGCTATTCCGGTATAAACATTAAAATAAAGGAGTTATTTTGATAATAAGTGGATTGCACGGATAGCTTTACAAAACGTCGTTGTTCGATGACCCTGTTCTACTATAGATTATATTTATAGAAGATCTATCGTAAACTCTATTACAAGGAGGTGAAATAAAAAAAATATCTTTTGAAAAAAACACTTTTTCATTAGTCATTAGATCTAGAGTCTAGTACATCATTAAAATACTTTAAAACAGAATTTTCCAATGGTGAATAAACTGTATAAATTAAATGACTGTAGACTGTATGTAACGATGTTATCATATGTTTCATAGTTAGAAAGTTATGTCCTGCTTTTTTTGTTTTTGTTTTTTGCGTTTCGACCTAACATTGATTTCAATGGAACACGTGAAAGGAGAGCTTGTCACTGGCTAAGCCAGGCAAGACACACACCCTCAGTCAAAAGTTCAAAGTTTAAGACTTAAAGTTGAGTTTCGTAGAGTATAGATCTACTTATTAAATTTAATAAGAAATTTAATAGTAGATCTAGTATTAGTTGTAAATATCTAGCTGTTAGTCACAAAGCTGATTTCATTTATGAATTCTATTTGCTTAGAATGTAAATATGGAAGGAAATAAACAAATTAGGTCTTGAGCTACAAGAAGTGTCAGAGTGGTGTGGACAAAATGGCTGCGTAGTGATGGCAGAAAATAACAATATTTTAAAAGTGTGATCAAAATAGTCTGAAACAATTTTTTTCAAATGCGCTTTTAAACTCATGCGCATATGTTTAGTACAAAAAAAATATTTGAATCTCATCTTCATCTCAGCCTGTGGTCCCTACTGGGGCGTAGGCCACCAACCAGCTTTCTCCAGGCATCTCGGTTCTGGGCGAGTCTCTCCAACTGTCCCCATGTCTTGCCCATCTGCTTGGCTTCTGTTTCCAGATCGCGGCGCCATGTGTTCCTGGGCCGTCCTCTATTCCTCTTTCCTTGGGGGTTCCAGGTTAGAGCTTGCCTTGTTATGTTGGATGCCGGCTTGCGCAGGGTGTGACCTATCCATCTCCAGTGTCTCTGAAGGATATCTATTTCAATGGGCTGCGCGTCCCTGAGACATGACGTTAAACTGCGCTCCTCTTTCCTTAGCACTTTTGGAGCTCAAAAGTGCCCTACTTCTTTTCTATCATTTTGTCTGCCTCCTCTTACTCTCAGTCTGCCTTCATTAACCATCACCCTGTCTCCTTATCTTCTAAAACCTCACAATGTCCTGGACCAGTCCGTTTGCCGTGGACTGCGACGGGTAAGGGGGGATAAAGAGATCCTGGTGTTTGAGTGGGTGACTATCTGAGGATGGACCACCGCAACACAATACTTTGGCTCCAAGTTCCCCTAGACCTGAGGCCCAGAAGGCCCGCTCTGGGTCAACCGGCTGGTCATGTCGAGCTACCAGCATAGGTCCTCGACCTATGCTGGAGGGCGGTGGCTAGAGGGTCAATCAGCCAGCTTCTGTATCGGACACATGTCCGATGCAGCGGCTGACTGAGTATAACACCTGTGTAGCCCTGGCGGGCTCATTCTGGACATCCGAGTGGCCCGTCCCCTTGTTGGGCTCGATGGCGGGTGGGGAGCACAGGTGCCGAAACATATACACTTTCTTATGGATAAAAAAACAACACAAAAATCACTTGCCACAGACCCATGTCTTGGCAAGAAACGTCGAATTGAGACGAGAAAGGAGGAGGCCACAAAAAGCTGTCCTACCTGGCCATCATTTCTGGTGGTCAGGTGTACAGAGGAGGAGAAAAGCCTGACCAAATTGAGCCCTTTCTTCATTTACAAGGGACTCAAGTCGGTAGTGGGAGAGCCCAAGGGTGTATCTAAGCTACACAGATCCAATGAACTACTGGTAGAAGTAGATAGCAAGGTACACTCGGATGGGCTTTTGAAATGCAGAAGACTCTGTGAGCTCCAAGTGGAAGTCATGCCACACAAGAGTCTGAACACCAGCAGAGGTGTAATCAGCTCTAGGGACCTGCTGGAATGTTCCGAGAAGGAAATAGTGGAGGGTATTGAAGGAGTCACCCATGCCCGGCGCATTACAAGGCGCAGGGATGGTGAGGAGGTCAAGACCGCCACTATTATCCTCACATTCGGAACTAGGACACCGCCAGAGTACGTGAAGGCAGGATACCTACGAGTTCCAGTGAGGCCCTACATTCCTAACCCTATGAGGTGCTTCAAGTGCCAGGGCTATGGACACGGCGCGGCAGTCTGCAAGAGGAACACTGTGTGTGCTAGATGTGCCGGAGAGGGTCATGAGGACAAGGGCTGCACAGCCCAGTTCAAATGCCCAAACTGTCACGCTGGCCACTCAGCCTACTCCAAGGACTGCCCTGTGTGGAAACAGGAGGTTGCCGTGCAGGAGTACAAGGCAAGAAATGGATGCACCTTCAGCCAGGCGAAATCAGCCGTATCGGCCCTACCCAAGGGCCAATTCGGCTTGACAAAGACGTACGCCCAGGCTGCGACTAAGACAGGAAGATCCATAGCCACACAGACGGACACATTGACCCCACCCCCTCCTCCTCCTCCAACTCAGAAGAAAACTCCGCCCAAGAACTTTCCTCCGAAAAAAACAGAAAGCCCCGTGGTCATGCTAAAAAACCGATTCTCTGTGCTCACTGATGAGAGCATGGAGACCGAACAGCATGTCCAAACCAACACTCCGGGAGAACCCGGAGTCACCATGACTGATACAGGTTCTCCTCAGAGAACCCAGTCAGACACCCCAACCTCTACTGAATCAGAGGTTGACAAACTCCCTAAGGGGAGAACTAAAAATGGAGAGGAAACCCGAGGTGAGGGAGGAGGATGTAGCCTCCGCTCTAACCAGAGGGATCTCTCCTCTCCAGAGAGAAGGACTCCCCCCAGGAGAGGGGTGTCCTCCTCTCCAACCAAGCAGAAGTCCAAAAAAGTCTCAGGAATAAAGGGAACCCCCTCCGGGGGCCTCCCAAAGCCTAATAGCTCCAAGTAGGTCATCTAGAATAAGCCATGGATTCCAGAATTGTACAGTGGAACTGTAGAGGCCTCAAGGCCAATTACGAAGAAATGCAGCTACTGATGGACTCTGAGGCTCCTGTAGCTGTCTGCTTACAGGAAACATTTCTGAAAGATAGCATCAGTTTCCGAAGCTACATTGCTCACAGCAGGAATGTTGAGGATGCAGAAAGAGCATCAGGTGGAGTCTGTATCCTTGTGAAGGACAACGTCCCCCATGAGAGGGTAGAACTACAGACCACACTACAGGCCGTAGCAGCTAGGATAACATTACACAAGGTTATCACTTGCTGCAGCCTGTATCTACCACCAGGCGCTCCATTGAACCCAGCAGACATGGAGGACCTGTTGAGGCAGCTCCCTCGGCCATATATTATCCTTGGGGATTTCAATGCCCATAACACAATGTGGGGATCCAACAGTACTGACACAAGAGGTCGTATGCTGGAGGATATTTTCCTCCAACATGATTTATGCATACTCAATGATGCATCACCGACCTACTTGCACCCAGGAACTGGATCCCTCACATGCATTGACCTCACCGTTTGCGTCCCCGGACTTCTGGACGACTTCAAATGGTCAGTTAGTAATGACCTACGGGGAAGTGACCACTTCCCAATTATCATTACTAACAATCTCCCCTCAGTGGGACGACCTCAGCGGTGGAAATTGAACAAGGCCGATTGGGAGCAATTCCAAAAAAGATGCTCAGAGGATATCACAGAAAGTATCCTCGATGAGCAGAACCCAGCTGATATTTTCGCTTCCAAGCTACTCGACATTGCCAGGAAAGTTGTCCCCCTAACCTCCGCAAATCCAAAACGGCCCAGCAAACCATGGTTTGATACAGCTTGTAAAAGTGCTATTGGCGATAGGAAAAAACGACTGGCTGCATTCATAAAGAACCCTTCCCAGGAAAACCTAAAGCTATTTAAGATAGCTAGAGCAAAGGCTAGACAAATTGTACGGTCAGCCAAAAGGAATTCCTGGAGAAGCTTTGTCGGCAGTCTGGATGCCAAAACTTCTGCTAGAGCGGTCTGGAAGGCAGTAAGGCGAATCAAAGGGAAAGAATCAAATGCAATAGGGCATTTGAAAAACCAAGGACAAACTGTCACGTCCCCCAGAGAAATAGCTGACTGCCTTGCATCCTCAATAGCAGAAAAATCATCCACTGCACACTACACGCCAGAGTTCCAAAAAGTCAAAACCAGGGAGGAAAGACATCCCATTGACTTCAGGTCAGAGAACAATGAAGACTACAACAAACCGTTCTCGCTTGAGGAACTGAGGGACTCGCTGGACAAGTCACATGATACAGCGCCTGGAGAAGATGAAATCCATTACCAGTTCCTCAAGCACCTTCCCGAACCCTCATTGGCAGTCCTGCTAGGGGTCTATAACTGTGTGTGGCAAACAGGCGCTTTCCCAAACAGCTGGAGGAAAGCCACAGTTATACCGATACCTAAACCGGGAAGAGACGGCTCTGACCCAGCTAACTATCGACCAATAGCACTAACAAGCTGCATCTGTAAAACCATGGAAAGAATGATTAACAGTAGGCTGGTCTGGTATCTTGAGAGGAACAACTTGATCTCCAAATACCAGTGTGGATTCCGGCAAGGGCGGACAACAACCGACCACCTGGTAAGGCTGGAAGCCTACATCAGAAATGCCCTACTCAGACGAGAACATCTTGTGGCTGTATTCTTCGACATTGAAAAGGCCTATGACACGACCTGGAAACATGGCATTCTACGTGACCTGGAGCTTATGGGGCTTAAGGGACACCTCCCCCGGTTTGTAGGGGAATTCCTGAAGGACCGAAAATTTCAGGTCCGAGTGGGCACCTCCACCTCTGACACTTTTGAACAGGAAATGGGCGTACCCCAGGGCAGCATCCTGTCAGTCACCCTGTTCAACATTAAAATTAACAGCATCATTAATGCTCTATCCCCTGGCATAGAGTGCTCTCTGTATGTTGATGACTTTGTCATTTTTACTTATGGGAAAAATATGAACACCTTAGAAAGAAAATTACAGTTAAATCTAAACAAAATTCAAAATTGGGCAAATGATAATGGTTTTAAATTTTCGGACTCCAAAACAGTTAGTATGCATTTTTGTAATTTAAGGGGGCTTCACCCAGATCCTGAATTATTTATAAACAAAAAAAGAATCCCCGTTGTAAAAACTACAAAATTTTTAGGCCTCACCCTTGACTCCAAATTTAATTTTCTCCCCCACATTAAAGAACTTAGGAAAGGATGTCAAAAGTCATTAAACATACTTAGAGTACTCAGCCATACGGACTGGGGGGCTGACAGAGACACCTTGCTGCTGCTGTATCGAAGTCTAATCCGATCCAAGTTGGATTATGGATCTATGATATATGGAGCAGCAAGGAAGTCTTACCTAAAGATACTAGAACCAATCCAAAATGCTGCCCTGCGTCTCTGTCTCGGCGCGTTCCGCACGTCACCAATTCCGAGTCTACATGTGGAGGCTGGAGAGCTCCCCATGGACATAAGGATGAAAAAGCTTGCAATGCAGTACATAGTAAAACTAAAATCTAACCCCACGAACCCTGCCTTTGACCCCGTATTCAATCCCATAAATGTTGAACTATACATTCGAAGGCCTAACGTCATACAGCCGTTAGGCCTTCGAATGAGAGAATCCATCCAAAATTTAACCCCATCCATTGACCAAATTTCTAAAATACAAACCCCACAAACCCCTCCTTGGCTAACTAGTAGACCCAAATTAAATTTGTCCCTCCTTAATTTTCCAAAACAAAACACAGACCCAACCCTATTGCAAGTCCACTTTAGGGAACTGCAGGAGAGCTACGGAGATTGTGGCACCATCTACACTGACGGATCCAAAATGGATGGAAAGGTCGCGTGTGCCTGCTCCTTTCGGAGCAAAACAATCTCCCGTAGACTCCCTGATGGATGCTCCATCTTTACGGCCGAATTACATGCACTGTCGCTTGCACTTATGGCCGTTAAAGCATCAGAAAGGAGGAAATTTATAATCTGCTCCGACTCCAAATCTGCATTGCAAGCTTTGGGGCGGATGAAGACTGACATTCCATTGGTATACAAGTGTCTAAAGCTGTTGGACCAAATAGCAGCCAGCCATAGGGATGTCACCTTCATCTGGGTCCCCTCCCATGTAGGCATAGAGGGAAACGAAGCCGCAGACAGAGAAGCAAAGAAAGCCCTAAACCAAACAGTGTCAGGAACCCAAATTCCCTACTCGGACCTGAGACAAAGTATTGCCACTGCCATCTATCAAGAGTGGCAGGACCGATGGGAGGCTGAGAATCACAACAAACTCAGGCAGATCGTGGCGGATGTCCGGTGGCGGCCCATATCTAAGGGTCTGACAAGGCGTGGCAGCACGACCATGTCTAGACTGAGGATTGGCCACACCTACATCACACACTCTTTCGTGCTGAAGAGAGAGGGGCCACCACTTTGTGAGCGTTGTGATTCTCGCCTCACAGTGGAGCATATCCTCATTGACTGCCCCAGATACCAGGATGTCAGGGAGAAGTTTCTTATATCCACTGACTTAAAAATACTGTTTGACACTGTCGACCCTGGGAAGGTACTGGGCTTTATCCGGGAGGTGGGGTTGTCTTCGAGGATCTGATTCGTGAGTCTGTATACACATATTATTTACACTAGATTTGTATAAAATATCCAAATTTTTAACGATGCTATTTTAACTGTAAATAAACCTTAATTTTAATGAATTAATTATATGAACTCTGACTTTTTATAGAGGGAGAGTAGTCCTTAAGGGACTACGGGCACGACATGGCCTATACTGTGCCGATGTGCCTAAAACTAAAACTAAAACTAAAACTAAACTCAATGGGCTGCTGTTTTGTTCTTTGCCACAGTTCCTTATTCGAGATCTTGTCTGGATCATGAGAATCTTCCTCAGGCAGGTGTTGATGAATACCTGGATTTTTTCAATGGTGGTGACAGTGGTTCTCCTGGTCTCTGCTCCATAAAGTAGTATCGGCTTAACAATGGTGTTAAATAGCCTTATCTTGGTGGTGGTGCTTAATTCCCTAGATCCCCAGGTGTTCTTCAGCTGATGGAAGGCTGCTCGAGCTTTACCAATGCGGTTTTGACATCTGCATCTGTTCTGCCATGGTGATCTATAATGCTGCCTAGATAGGTGAAACTTTCCACCTTTTCCAGCGCCTCACCTTGGACTATAATGGGTGTATTGTTTGATGCCTTTATTTTGAACACCTTGCTCTTTCCTCTGTTTATGGTAAGACCCATTCTAGCGGAATTGTCTGCAACAATATTTATCTTTTCCTGCATCTGCTGCTGTGTGTGAGAAAGAAGAGCTAAGTCATCTGCAAAGTCGAGATCATCTGTTTCCACAGTGTCCACTGTATACCGTTTCGCTTCTGGTCTGTTACTGTCTTCATGACCCAATCTATGGCTAGTAGGAATAAGAAGGGAGAGAGTAAACAGCCTTGTCTCACTCCTGCTTGGATTTCAAATGCCTCTGTCAGTTGTCTGCCATGCACTACTCTGCAAGTCATCCCTTCATATGACTTCTTGATGATGTTAGTAATTTTTTCAGGCACTCCATAGTGTCTTAACAGTCTCCAGAGGGTCTGTCTGTCCACACTGTCAAATGCCTTTTCATAATCTATAAAACTGACGTAGAGAGGGGAGTTCCATTCCATAGTATAGACTGTTCCAAAATTATGTGCAGTGTTGCGTGTGTGTTGTGTTGTATGGCAGAAGTGGTTTTATGTCTTTTAAGAAATTTCTCTATAGATCAAAAACTGTAAATTCCATAGCTAACAATGCTAACCATATTTTCAACTTCTCGATAAGATGCTTATAACATAGCACGATGAAACTTGGTAGAATTATAGCCAGGCATGAGTATATCTAGCATTTAAAAAATATTAATGTTTGATTATTTTCCTGGATCCTGTATAAACAAAAAAGGGTATTTTTCATAATAGATATAAAAAATGTAATTAACTTAAACAAAATCCTAATAAAGCATTAAATAGGCCAATGTCTAAAGTAGTCGATAACACTTCTTTAAAACTTCTCACATTTCAACACTTCTTTAAAACCTCTCACATTTCATTCAAAAGGAATAAATTTTCAAGTGCAGCCTGTGTGAAAAAACAAAAGAAAAAAGATCTGTAAATTATTCATAGTTTTTTACTTTGCACTCCCAGTTTTTTTCGCCTAGCTATATATTTATAATAGATAGATTCTAGTAGACTCGTGAACTACTCAATGATAAATCATAATAAAATAAATTATTTAGTTCTAGACATCTAGATCTAGTAGTTCTACATCTAGACTAGAGATCTAGATATCTAGATTATTTTTTTTATTCTAGATAAAAGTAGATTATATCTAGATTATAATAACATTGGATTAGCCTACTTAGGCTTAGAGGGGTAGATCTAGGAAAATTTTCTTGTCAGACACTCGTAGAGATTTACATTATTTACAATAAAACATCCTGTATTACGCTATTAGATCCCAGCCCTAAAACCTTTTTAGCCCACATGTTTTATAAGTCCCTTTTTCCGTCTCTTTCATTCCTGGCTGCCTGGTCGAGCGGTTTGCACGCTGGACTGTCGTATCGATTTACCAATGGTCCCGGGTTCAAACCCTGCCCGCTCCCATCCCCCGTCGTCCTGCGGGAGGTTTGGACTAGGAAATAACTATCTTCAACTCTGAAGGAATTTCCGAAACATGTAAAACATTTTACAAAAAACAAAACATTTTACAAAACAATCGAACAACCTCATAGTGGCTATAGTCTCTGAATATGAACAAATCCTCCTTAGGCTTAGGCCCATAAGTTGTAAGTTTATAAAATAGTATAATTTAACCTGTTATTACTTAAGCCTAGAACAATTAAGCTAAAAATTGCAGTGGTTAAATTTACCAAAAAATATTTTTAATCAGAATTTTGACCCTATACATGTGTGTGACACAAATTACACAGGCCAGTGCTAGATGAGTTAGTGGAGTGGAGTCTGTAATTTTCTTGATTTTATTTTGCTCCTTTTCTTGGAGGAGTGATTAGTGTCCTTTACACTGACTCTTCACTGAATTAAAAAGGTCTAAAAAAAAAAAAGTATTTTGAATACTAGGGATATCTCCTGCATCATTATTTTAGTTTAAAATATTTTTAGTAACCTAGATGTGATGCCATCAAGTCTAGATGTTATAGTACTTAGTTCTAAGTGTATTTTCTTTTATATCTTTCTATGTTTTCTACTTGGTTTAAATTAAGAAGGGAAGTCTTTGTATTCTGGAAATGAGAAAGATGATGTGTAATGTTTATTTATTATCTTACTTTTTAGTTTCATAATTCTATTGTACAATGTCATTTTATGTTAATGATGCTATTCTATTCCTGTATAGTTTTTTTTTTTTTTTTTTGTATGACCATAGTTTCTTGTTTGTTGCATTAGTGATAAGCATAAGTAATGTACCCTTTGGACATATTTCATGGTTCATATGATGCTAATCTAATCTGTTTCTATGATCTATAGTTAATGAGTGCCAGCACAATGATCATTAGAGTTGGTTTAACATAGACATCTTAAAACACTGAAGTTTAAAATGTCTTCTTTTAGATTCAAGCCTGTGATCCACTCAGTTTGGAAACCAAGCACTTTGCCACTCTGCCAGAACACCCACCCCTTAGTGATTACATTGTTTAGAAATTCACTTAGTTTATCAATGTGCACTCTAAAAGAACTAAAACTTAATATTGAATTAAAATATTTTTAATCATTTCTAAATTCTTATAATTAAACAAGACAAGACCGCTAAGTTACAATGGCATAAGTCTCTAAATAATGCATTTTTTATTTTCAGGTTTCGATTGTCTTGAAATCAAACATGACATGCTTTAAAAGATAATGTCTTTTCGTTTTCGCCTTCTATAAATAAAATAAAAATTTTTTGTTTTATTTTCAGAGTTCTGAATCCACCAGGAGGTGCATCTAGCAATATTTTTGGCTTTGATGATAGTGCCACCCCTCAGAAAACACCAGTGAAGAACAACCCGGATAATGTCAATCGAGGCAACAATGATATCTTCCATCAAGGAAACCATCCTGTAGAAAGCACACCTAATGTCCGCAACTCTAATAATGTAAATAGAGGCTCCAATGATATTTTCAACCAAGGTGCAGGTGTGTCAGCTGCTCAGCCTGCCAAGTCAACAAGAGCTCCACGAAGTGGTGAAGATTCTTTACATAATTATTTGGGGACTAGGAAATGTATTGATTTAGACAAAAATGAAAGCTCTTTGTCTTCTCTTACTTTAGGATCAGGGCGTAGAAGAACAAGCCCTGATACTTTTTCTAATGTTTTTGGAGACACATGTTCTTTGAATAGAAGAAAAACTTTTAGAAAGTACAGTGACAAAAACATTGATTCTTATTCAAGAATTTTTGGGGAGACTGATATTGATTCGTTTAACAGTCCATCTGATAAAAGTTCCCATGATTCACTGATAGATGGGGGGAGTTCCTATAATTCTCTTTGCTCAACTCCGAATTCATCCGAAATCAGTTCTTATTATAGTGTTAATTCTTATAATAGAGCCAGAAAAGAAGAAAATGTTGGTTTAAATTCTTCATTTGACCGTGTGTTTGGTAAACTTCCTGTAGAACCGAAGCAGCCCAGAGTAAGAAGATACTGCGATACAAGTGGTAGGACCACAGCAAAATTATTTTTTTCATTGTTATTTGCTTAGGCTTGGGAGAGAACTTTTTCTGCTCCTCACGTTTTTTTCTTTTTCAAATATTTTTTCATGGGTTTGTTTTTCTGTTCTCAATTTGGTTTCAAACATTCTGTTTAGTTAAAAAAAGTAGTGTCTGAATTGTTTATTCGTTTTTTAAAGTCAGATATTTAAGCCCAATAATTTATTTTAATAAATGTAGAAATAGTTAAAGAAAAGTAGAATAGATTCAAGTTGTAGATATATTTGTGATGTGGGTGGTCCATTTTTTAAAAAGAAAAAAAAATGATTTTGATTCTTGAGTTTACTCATTATCGATTGTTCATTTTTTTTTTTTCTACAGCGTATAATCCTATTACTGGAGAAGCTTATGAACAGACTAGCACCAAGCAAGAACAGGTGACTGCTCAGGTAGTCTTATTGATTCAATAACAATAAATACTCTAAATGTTCTTATTAGTATAAAATAAATTAAGTTATTTTATTCACTTCTTGGATGCAACAGGAGTAAGGCTATAGTTCGTCCATTGTGGTTCGATGATGACCACTTTGTCATCCAGGGGGCTGAGGGCTTTGCACTGGGGTTTTGTGCCTCCTCATGTGGCTGGTGAGACCTAATGCGAGCCCGGAATGTTCGGCCGCACTCTGGGCAGGTAATTCCAGCTGGAGCTAGAGTCGTTTGCCTTGCTTTCCTTCTCTGGCGTCTTTCTTTCGCCAGCGTTGTTCTTTTTTCCTCAGCAACCTGTGCGCCGGATCTCACAGCGCGGCACAATGATACTCTGTCATGTGCCTCTGTCTCCCAGGTGCCTGGGTCAATGTTGAACTCCTTTAGAGAAGCTTTGAGGGTGTCCTTGAAGCGCTTTCTTTGACCACCTAGCGAGCGCTTTCCTTCTCTTAATTGGCAACAGGAGCAAGGCTACATGGTAGCTCACTGCATTTATGTTAAATTTTTCTCCTTGTCTATTTCATGTCCTTATTTCGTGGCACATGGTTAGTGTTCTAAAGTTCTTAACATCCTGACAGTGAATGAACCTCCTTAGTGTATTAATAGTAACCCCTACCTTACTATGTGCTTACATTCTCATTTACAACCTTGACTTTAAGGATATTAAAACAAAATATCTTAAAGGGAAACTCAGATGGTTTTAACAATGTTTTATATAATATGTGTTTTGATTTACAGAAAGTGAATATATTATTCTTTTTATTTTATTTTCAATAATAACGTAGAAAATGATGTTTTTTTCGGACATAATTTTACTGCGCCCATAATGTTCAGATTTTCACCGATTTCTAAGTGATGTCACACAAAACTATTAATTTAATCCAGTGATGCTCAACCTTATTTGATCATCAACAAAACATTTTTAAAAAAAAAAAGGAAATAGACAATAAACCATTGTTAGGCCTATTAAAAACTAGTCACTCTAGTACTTACTTACAATGATTCATGAAAATTTATCCTTGTAATGAAAGAACAAATACTAATGTACCAATAACATGGCTTTATTCGACAAAATTAAGACTACATTACACAGTACACAGTAGATGAGACTAGCACGTATCACACATAAACGGATGCCGTAATAACACACACGCACTGGACCCGAAACACACATACACACTGGCCATGACCTTCCGTCACGCTGGACGCACGCAGAAAGCTAACAACTCAGTTACACTACATTCACCCCGCCTAAAAGTTATAGGAACATAAAGCATGTAAATAAAAGTGAATGACAATACAAAAAGTCATCTGGACAAATAATTAGATAAATGTGAATGACAATACAAAAAGTCATCTGGACAAATAATTAGACAAATAATTAGATAAATGTTAGACCTTATAGTTAGGTCTGCTTGTTCTTGGTCTCAGATCATATCTACCAGGACCAATGCTGCCGTCGCTTTGAATTGGTGACATTGGCGGCTCTCTAACTGGAGGTTCCACCCCCCCATTTACTTCTTCTTGATGTCCGTTTTCCCCCTGTTGCACTTGTGTGTTAGGAGCAGCCATTGGTTCCATAGTCACATGGTCAGTAGGCACCTGCATCTGTGTGATAGGGTTTGTCTCCAGCTCAAGGTCTTCGTGTTCCCTATGTTGATACACCTCTGATTCTCCCTCTCTTGGAGCGGGGGCCAAATGTCGCAGTGACACTGTTTCTTCTCTTCCATCAGGAAGTCTGACAATGGCATACTGTGGGTTGCATGTGATTAAGTCCACAGCTATTGTAGCATCGTCATATTTTGAGGCACGGACTCCCTTTCTTAACAACACTTTTCCAGCTTGAGTTAACCATGTCGGAAGTGATTTTCCGAACGTGGACCTGCGATAGAACTTGAATATTCTCTCGTGCGGTGTCTCGTTTGTAGCGGTACAGAGAAGAGAACGAAGAGAGTGCAGGGCTTGGTTTAACACCTGCTCCCATTTGGAAACCGGGAGTCCTTGTGTTTTTAAGGCCAGGGTGATAGCTTTCCATAATGAGCCGTTTAGACGTTCTACTTGAGAGTTGCCTCTGGCATTATAAGGGGTTGACCTGCTTGTGGCCACTCCTCTTTCGTGTAAAAATTCCTGCACCTCTCTTGACATGAAAGAGGTACCTCTATCAGTGTGTACATAGTCGGGCATTCCGAATAGTCCAAATAAATTATCTAGACATCTGATTACTGTTGAAGCCGACATATCAGAACAGGCGTATGCAAATGGGAATCTTGAAAATTCGTCCACTATGGTTAGCAGATATGTGTTCCGAGATGTAGAAGGGAGCGGCCCTTTGAAGTCCATACTTAGTCTCTGAAAAGGTTGCATCGCCTTAATTAAAGTTCCATAAGAATTACTGAAGTATCTGGGTTTTACTTCAGCACAGATGCTGCACTGGTTGACAACCAGCCTGACGTCTTCACAAGAGAAAGGTAAGTTTTTCGCTCGCACTAAATGCCATAGTCTTGTTACTCCCGGATGACACAGAGAGTCATGGAGCAGTTTCAATTCATTCCGACTCATAGCTGACACACACCCGTTTCTGGAAAACGTATCAGCCGCTACATTTTGTTTGCCTGGTCTATACAAGACATCGTAGTGGAAACAACTCAGTTCCAGTCTCCACCTTTGAATTTTCTCATTCTTTATTTTCCCTTTACTCTGTTTGTCGTACATGAAGGCCACAGAACGTTGATCCGTGACAAGGGTGAAGCGATTTCCAATTAAGTAGTGGTGCCATTTTCTTAAAGATTCTACAATGGCGTAGGCTTCTTTTTCTATTGCTGAGTGCCGCCTTTCACTTCTGGAGAGTGTTCTTGAAAAGAACGCCACGGGGCGGCCATCCTGGTTAAGGGTGGCAGCTATTGCAACATCCGAGGCGTCTGTTTCAACCGTCAGAGGTCGAGTATAGTCGATAGTGAAGATGGCAGCTTTCTCCAGCTCCTGCTTTAATTCGTTAAGGGCTGTCTTTACTGTTTCTGAAAGAGGGAACGACGTGTTATTTGCCAAAACATTTATTTTGTTAGAAAAATTTGGGATCCACTGCGAGTAGTACGCCAACATGCCCACGATTCGTTTTTGTGAGCGCATATCATTAGGAGGAGGGAGATTTCTTAAAGCCTGGAATCTGTCAGGGTCTGGTTTGAGTAGGCCTTTCGAAATTTCGTATCCTAAGAGGCAAACTTTGTCAGTGGCTATCGTACTTTTGTCTTCATTAAATGTGATCCCATACTTTCTAGAAGCATCTAGAAATCTTTGAAGATTCTCATCGTGCGACACTTTATCATGACCACATACCGTTACATTGTCCACATATGCAAAGGTGTCCTGCAACTTTTCATTCTCAATAATTTGATTTATTGTTCTTTGAAAGCATGCAACTCCGTTGGTAACACCAAAAGGGATGCGGCAGAACTGATAGAGTTTGCCACATGCCTCAAAAGCAGTAAACGGCTTTTCCTCGGTCTTGATTGGTATTTGATGGTAGGCACTTTTGAGGTCTAGAGTACTAAAAACAGAATAGTTGGATATCTGTTCTACCAGTTCGTCGACTCGGGGCATTGGGTACGCATCCAGTAAGGTGAAGCGATTTATTGTTTGACTGTAATCAATGACCATCCTTCTTTTATGTCTCTCGTTCGTTGTCACAAGCACCTGGGCTCTCCAGGGAGACTTTGAGGGTTCAATGATTTTGTCCGACAGGAGTTTTCTAACTTCAGACTCAATAAATTTGTTATCGCCTATTGAGTGCTTTCGGGACTTAGTAGCCACCGGTCTGCAGTCAGAAGTTAGATTACTGAATAGGCTCGGTGTCTCGACTCGTGCTGCCTTAAGACCACAGATGTGCAAGGGATTGCGTTTTCCCCCGTACGGTATGGTCAATTCCTTATGAAGACTTATAAAGTCTACGCCAAAAATTACATCCGAACACAATCCAGCAAGTATAGAAAGTTTGACCTTTTTGTAGTGTTCTCCCTTGTACTGGACATCGGCAAATGTATGTCCTAGTGTCTTTTCAGAAAGATGTGTAGTGGCCATGAATATTCTGTTTGTAGAAGGGCTTACTGGCCATTTATTTTTGTTGACGATGGCTTCTGATATGTAGCTTTCACAGCTGCCAGTGTCTATGAGAGCTTGCAACAACAACCCGTTGACGTTCACTTGGGCCGTAGACTGTGTAAGTCCAGAGAAATGTATTTTTGACAAAGTACATGGAGTTATTACATTGGTAAGTGATATGTTACTGCCAGCTTTGGTTGCTGTTGTTTTACCAGATTTGCAAACAGCTTGGAAGTGCCCCTTTTTACCACACTGATGGCACAATGCATTCCGAGCGGGGCATTCAGTCCTAGAGTGTCTTCTCCTACCACAGAAGTAGCATAGAGACTTAATAGCATTCAATTCCTGGTTTTCATTTGTTTCTAGATGGGAGAAAGTTGGAGTTGGCATTTTCATTGCCCCACAAGAGCTTTCGTTCGTTGAATCGTAAGCCTGCGCGTGCGTAGTGGCTGTTTCTAACACTCTAGCTTCGTCAAAAGCGCTTTGTAGAGTAAGAGATGTCTTTTCCAGTAGCCGCTGTCTAATGGTGTTGGAGGCCAAACCAGTTATAAAGGCGTCTCTAATGCAAATGTCTCTATGCTGTTCTGCAGTCCCGTGCCAGGCTTCGTAACTTTAGCATAAAGGACTCGACCGTTTGGCCCGGCTGCTGTTTACATGTAGCAACCAAATGTCTAGCAAAAATGTCATTCTTTACCTTAATATATAAATAAATCCTAAACCAACTTTTAAATATCCGGCTGCATAGATGATACACCGAGTTGGAGCCCTGAAAATATTCTCATCAATCCTCCTTTCTAGGTGAAATCTAGCAATCGAGTTTGAAACAAAAAATGCTGACTTATTTATTTCTGTGTTTGATTTTACAAAGCTTTTTATGTCCTTTAAAAGAACAACACTATCTTAATAAAACAAAAAATATTTTGGTACCAATCCTTTACCTTAACGTAGAGAAAGACAGTTTGTTTTTTTTTTCTAAAAAAATTTTTTTAATAGAAGGGATTTTCTACATTTTTTGCCAACGTTTTGGCAGGCTGGATGTGGCCCTCGGGCTGTATTTTGTGCATCACTGATTTAATCTATTGACTTACTGTATAATGGAATCACAATCTCATAAAAGAAATAGATCTAGGTCTATGCAGTTAGATCTAGATCTAGTAAGCAAAGAAAAAAAATATGTGTTGAGAGTAGATCTACATGCTTTACTAACCATGGCAGTGCGGATTTTCTCATCTGACTACTCAACACACATCATTATCGCTTGGCTGACTTGTTATAACCAACTACACGTAGCCTAGGCTAGCCTTACACTGAACACGGAATCATTCAAACACACAATCTGTTTACTTTTTGGAACAAAGATAGTGTACATGAAAATTTTACTTTTTTTTTTATTATTCTAATTATTCTAATGCTTTTAGATATATATATAACTGTACCGTAGTTATGGAATATAGACAGGCCATCACTAAGCCTCATAGCCACTGTAAGAATGAAACAATATGATTGGTTAGATCTAGATTCACTTTTAGTATTGTTGAGGGTTGTGATGTAAGCTGTTGCATGCCTATTCGCGTGTTGAATCCAACAAATACAGTAGACAGGAGGTAAATTGTCACAACTCAAACACCAACGAAGGCCGAACAATAATGGAGTAAGTCGACAAAGCTTCGACGATAAATCAACTTTAATACTCAAGAAGGGATCCGTCTTTTGTCTTTCTGTAGCCTTAATCAAAATCAACGTCTTGTCTCTTTAGCCGACTTAAAGCGTTCTTATTTTTTAATCTAACTATTCGTCACTAAGTAAAACTTACCCCTTAATTATTCCCGAAATAAATCTATGCTCTAACCATGTCATAACAACTCCTCCCCCTCCGGCTAAAAAAAAATTGTCAGTCAATTTTTTTCTACAGTCTTAGTCTTACAATGAGCAAGGACCAAAAAGTATGGGGAAACATAAAAAAACATCAACTTGAGTCTTGACTTCGGTTTAGCTACAATGTCCAAAATCAAGTTCTTTTCCACCCATACTTCACTAAGGTGTGATACTGTCCAATGTGGTGTCCAGTAGGTGACCATAAACGGTATATGTAGTTCATACTGACACCATAGGTGTGTCAAGTTGTTCATATCGTCCACTCATGTTCCAGAGGTTATACCACTTTTCTTCACACGTCAAGACAGACATTTTCCTAGTATGAAAAATTTGATATACATTTTGTGAAAAATAATTAGAAATCTTACAATAGTGTATTGATCATTTTAGATTAAAAATGTTAAATTAACTAAATGTAAAATGTGAAAAATAAATATAAAATTCAAATATATTCTATAGCTTTGATGACCAAAAGCAGTCATTAATTGTCATCAAACAGGTGAAAATAATTGCACTCAACAAAATTGAACTTAAATTTCTAGTAAGGTAAAACTAAAGTAAGATTTATTGACCTTCTAAACTTTTTCACACATAAATATTTTAACAGAAATGTGAAGAAAAACCTAGCAGTGAAAAACATGAAGCTGAAATACCTGGCAGTGTAAAACAGGAAGCTGAAGCAGCAGACAATTTGAAGCAGGAAACTCTGCCTGAAGTGAAAAAACAAGACAATCAGGTCTCTAAATCAAACCAGTCTGCACAGCAAGGTGGAATTTTGGGCAGTAATACCAATAAGCCTCAAGATCATCCATCAACCAGAGTTAGTCAACCACCAGGTGGTCGCTCCACTAAATTGTGGTAATAAAAGATTAACAGTCTTTTCATTAAAGCTTGATAAATGTTCAATATTAACCTGCTTTCACCTTATCCTTTGAGTCATTGTTTGCTGAGTTTATGATAAGAGTCTCAAGAACTCAAGGCATCTTACATCTGTACATCAACTAACACTACCTGTCAAAAAAATATTGGGAAGGGAGGAAATAGTGGCAAGGCATTCCATTTTCCCCAGGCCAGATAAATGTATCTTACTTTTTCTCTAAATGGCTGTAATAACACCTATGTTAGTGCTAGTTTGTTTTGATAGTTATACAAGTTAGGTCTTACACTATTTAAGGTTAAGCATTATTTTAAAAAATTGTTTAATTATTATATGTTTAATTTTTGTTTTCTTTCAAAACTTATCATTTTTCAGTATTTTCTTTTGAGTTCAATCTGCTAGCAAAGTAAAGGAAACTAAGTAGTTTTTAAGTAAGCTCAGTCCATTTTTCTTTCACTGATGGACTCACTGTTGTTGATTTTCTATTCTTAATATATTTTTTGTTATCTAGTTTTTTTCTACACTATATTTTGTTTATTGTTTTTGTTTTTACATTCCAAACACTGTATAAGGGAGTCAAAATACCTTTCAAATACTTAGAAATAAATCAATATATATATAACATATACGTGGTGTTTGTATATACTATTGCATAGATGCTATTTCTTTAGCTTCAGAACAATTGGAATTAATTAAAGCAATTTTGTATGCTTTATAATACCCTTAGAAAAAATAATCTTACTCACTGCTTTAAGGTTTTTTGTTTACATTTCCAGCCATAGATATCTGTATATTTAGAAAGCAGCCATGTAGAACAGGGTGTTTTTTTTAATTATTTTTTTGTGTGTTTTCAAAAATATACTAATAACTAATGTATCTCAAATTTAAGAAAAAATTCATTAGGTATCTTAATAAACACGGTAGTAGTCTTAAATATAAATTTTGTTCAGGAATTTGTTCTTGTGGTTTACTAAATAAATTATATGTCTTTAGATTTATTTATATTCTAGTAACTAATGATGAGGCTTCAATATTTACATTTAAAATATAAATCAAGTCTGTACTGTAGTATGAGATAAAGTGTACATATATTATTAGTCACTGTCATCTCTTTGTAAAGGATTCCATCAAGTGATTTAAGCAGTAATAAAGTGAACCTTATAATTCATAATAATGTTTAAAATCAAACTTATTATTACACACCTATATTGTAACATATGTTTACAGATTGAATCTCCTACTTTACTTTTTATTTCATTCAATACAGCAGCAGGCCTCCTTTCAGATGTAGTCTATGTAAATATAGATTATTTGAATGTATAATTGAAATTCAAATAGTAGTACTATTTTTACAGTTTGTTTAAAAAAAATACTTAAATTTGTTCTTTTTTATTGTTCCATGAAATTTTTTACGTCAGCTTTTATAATTTATACTTTTTTTTTTATGATAAAAGAGTGCCTTTATATTTTATCATACTGCTTTTGGCCAAGAACCACCTAGAAATTAGGGAGGAACTGAAGAAAAGTTTCTCAGTTTTTTGTTTGTTTGTTTTTTTTTTATAGTGTTTTGCTATTTCTTGAAATAAAAATCTACACACAAAAAAAACTCTTTTCAAAAATTTTTTTTTTAGTTTTTTTTTTTTACTTGTATTTTTTAACAGTAGATACTAATCTGATGATCATAAGAACCATGTGAGTAGATAACTATCTGACCAGTCAAGACAGTTATTTATGTGAACTTCAAGGGACTACCTAACATTATGAAATGTAAATCTGATGCCTAAAAAATTTGTTTTTAAAATCTATAATTATAAACTTAGTATCTCTCTCACTGAACACTAATTCTTCCATCGAACTTGTGTGAAGTGGCTATGATTTTAGTCTTCGTCATTATCCTATTTTTTAAACATCTGACATTATCAAGGGATCCATGCAAATGTTCTCGAGTATTGCGAATAAATGATGTCTTTCAAGTAAATTTGGTACAGCTTGAACATTGTCATAAATGATAGTCTACAGCTTTTCTATTGAAAAATCTGTTTAATTCTGTAAATAATTGTTCATCCTTTGAATAGGGACTCAAAACAAATTTTTTAAAATGGTCACGCAGCTTTTTTTTAAAATTATTTGGATGGAACTCGTGATTCTAAGACCGAGGATACCAAATTTATGTCTATAGCGTAAATATTAAGAAAGTTACAAATTTTTAAAAACGCGTTTTTTTGGATATTTTTTTTGGCCTTCCAAACCCGTGTTTTTGAAGGACGTTTTAATAGAAACTATAATGCCCTCAGAGATGAAACTTAGGAAAAATATTCATGTGCACACATAGAACACGCTCAATTTTTTTCAAGCTTGTCAAAAAATTATTTGAGTTTATTTACTTGCGCCGAATGTTGCATTTTATCATTTTTGGCATTTTTCAAAAAGGGAGGTAAAAAACACAAAAAATGTGCATTTTTAAAATTGTATAACAAAAAAGCTATAAATGCTACATGAATGTACTATATCTCAAAATGCGGGGAATTTATAGATCTACAAGAATAAACTACTTTAAATAATATTTTATTTCAATATTTTGCTGTACTTATACAATTATATGCGATGGTTTACTAAAACTCTAAAATAAGCTAATCTTTAATGAGCTAAAAATATGACACCAGTATAGCAATAAGAACAAGTTACAGATCATAATTTAGATAATTCTCTCCTCTTCCATAATAATATTGAAAAACATATATTTATTTATAGGGACCTGTGTAAGTGTATTGCCAACCAATGATGGTAAAAAAAGACATACAGTCCATACATTTACTTAGATTTCTTGACATAATAATCTATAAAGCCATTTAGCTGAAAGCTATTCAATTATTTCTTATTGAATCTTTAAACTCTATAAGCTGATTTGATAAACTGAAAATCAAAACTCAATTTGTGTGCAGAAATAATTTTAAACAAGGCTTTTTTATATCTGCAATGTAATGACCAGTAAATTCTTTTCAGTAAAGCTCAACTATTCTAAACACATAATTTTTGGCATATTCACTGTCTTAACAAAGAATTCTACATGAAAATACAGGATATAAACTGTAATTCCCCAGGCTAATGAATTTTACCATAGAAACACATATATTTGTCATTATTTTCATTATCTTAATGTAGCAAATTTACACTGATTAGGTTGCATGAACTAGAAATATATAGTATCAAGCTTGAACTTTTTTTTTCTAAAATTCACAAATTTTTAACTAAAATTACTCCTTTAAAGTATATTTTAAATTTAAATACATTTAATATAAAATATTAATACATCCCAATGCTAATGTGCTGTTATTACAATCTCAGCTATCAAGCTGTGAGAAGTTTGCCTATCAGAAAAAGAGAAACATTAATATTTGTAATACTTGCATCAGAGCAAGTATCTCAATGATATGTTGATCAAAATAGAAAGATTCATTTTAGTTAGCTACTTTCCATATGTTCTTCTCAATTTAAGATTTCATTATGATTTTAACTTTCAACACATCCAGCTTAGTCACTTTTTACCTTCAACATGATCAACTTTCTAGACTTTTATGTAGTGTATATTATTTAGATGTCAAAGTTTCACAACTTTTCTTCTTAAAAAAATATTAAAGTTTTTAAAATAGTTTATGCAGCTATAACTATACTTTCTGAAAAATAATATAATAACTAGGTCATAAGTTTATCATTGCTTTATTGGAAAACACTGTCTTGTAATAATCAATAATTAGTATAAATAGTTAGATGTCTTAAAAATATGTTCATATAAAACCTACTCATCTACTGATCTTAAGTTCATTACAGCATTATAATCCATTTTTAATTTAATAAGAATTAAAATGAATTAATGTGAATATGAATTATTATTTTTTTTTTTTTTTTGTGTGGATATTTATTTAATTGAAGACTACAAAACAGGTTTATAGTGATATTGAGAATTTTGAACTGAGATCAGTAGTCTAAATATAATACCTATTGACTTAGGGCTACTTCACTGTTATAAAAGAAGATCTTTTATTGCAACTAGAGACTATAAGACATAAACACATAGATATCTTTCTAGATATTAAAAATTCTTTTCTTGGACCTGTCTGAGCTATCAAATTAAAATATCATAGCCTAGAGGTTTTATTCTTGAAATGGGAATTATTATTATTTTTTTAAATTCAGTTAGTTACTAATCAGAGTCTTTATCTATTATATTAGACCTAGGAAAACAATGGGAAGACAATATAAAAGAATGTTCTGACCTGTCATTAAAAGAGATTCTAGGGAAAAGGACGTAGAGGAGTGGACAAAGACGTACAGTCATATATTGTGCGGTGCCCCTACGGTTCGTCAGACTAAGGGATAGTTCACAGTGAAATAGTGTACCGTATGATGAGCTAATAAAATCATCGAAAAGATATTTCAAATCTAAAAATTACATCTAGATCTATATAGACAATTAGAATTAGATCTTGATATATATATATCAAATGTATTATAATGTAGATCTAAATAGCCTGCCATATAAGCTATTATGCCTAAGATGGTTTATTTTTAAAGAAGCTATTTGGTTTTAAGTTTTAATGAATAACGTGAAGAACCCTTGTTCCAGATGTCTAGACCAAGATTAGATCTAGACTCTAGACCAAGATCTAGATCTAGGACTAGCCTCTAGATCTATACATGGATGTCAAAACTCTCGTAGTCGTACTCTAGGTCTAGATCTAATTTGTAGTCCCTAGGTCACAGTAGTAGGTCTAGAACTCGAGAAATAGGTCTAAATCTAGATTAAGACTTTATTTTTGTGTACTGATGTCAATAGATTTAATTTAGTCTTATATTTTATCTATTTTGTATACATAATATAGATCTAGATCTAGTTAAAAGACCAGATCTACTCTATATTAGAATAGCTTCATTCGATGCCACAATTTGTTGATATTAGCAACGGATAAGGCCAATATGTGATGCGTTTCTATACATTTATTACAATTATAATTATTTATTAAATATCTTGAACCATTACTTTTTTATGAACTGTAAATCCTCCTCTTTAATTTGTATCAATCATTTTTACAAAATACGTTTTTAAAAAAATTAGGTTTACTTTCGAAGACATGACCCCTTAGAAACACAAAATACTTACAGATTTGTTACACATTAACCTTTCATTAACGTTGGAATATAAATTTTTTTTTAGAATTCGGAATAAAAGAAGGTGAAAAAACAATAAATCTCTAATGTTTAACATCTTATTGACCAATCTCAGACATTTTTCTCACAAATTATACGATGTAGATTTAATAAAAATAATTTTTCTATAACGACTCATGTGTTGCTAAGGAGCATATTTGCACATTATAGCAGACTACGCACACAGGCGAAATCGCTATTTTATGCGTCTTGTTCGGCTTAAAATGGGGAGCATGTCAACGCTTGTTTTTTAAATAAAATGTACACACTCTTAAAGAAAAATAGACGGGCTTTTCAATGGTGACATTAACTAAACGATTACATGTCTTTATCGTAAAGAAATTCCATTTTGTTTTTTATTTTTTAAATTTCTTTATATAAAAACAATGTTAATCAATTAGATATTGGTACCATTGTAAAGCTCGTTCATTTTTCTATAAAATACATATGTTCAAAAAAAAAATTCATTTGTTGACGTACTCCCCATTTTACGAAAAAACAAACAAGGTATAAAACGATCACAGCCGCTAGCACGATTATTCGGCACGGTGATGTTACGCGTAAAGGATTATCACCCTTATTTTGTAACCTACACGAAAAACGTTATACATATTATTAAAGGGCTTAAAATAACCTTTCTAATGGTACCATTTTAACTATAATCGGATATTTCTACTTAAAGATATGGCAGGGTGAAAAACGCCTAAATCTAAAAAAATGTTACGCAATTTTTTGAAAAGTGCGATTTTTGCTTCGGTTTTGGGTCCCTACTTTGAATCGGTTTAAAAACATTAAAATAAAATTTCTTTTGTTTAGCACTTCTTTTGTGCTTCTATTTGGTGCGCTAGTGGTAAATTTAAAGAGAAATATCGTGGATGGTTGTAGAGGAGGTATCTGGAAAGTTTTCATGTTTCAAGTGCTGAAGTACATCCAAGCCCCAACCCTTGATAGGTATCCAAGGGTTTATGCCACCCAGCTACACATTTAGCAAATAACTAGGGGTTACTAGGCAATTTGTTTTTTTTTACACCTATTCCTTAGTCTGTTGGAACATTGGTGCACCACACAGGATTTATTGACTTTCTCCATGCCTATCTGTATTGAAAATAGAGATGTTTTAAGTACCGGGGGTACTGACTTCTATGATTTTTCCAACTAAGGACACGACACACACCTCTGTTAAATTACCATCTCAATAAAATAAATTCCTCACAACTCCTCCTTTGTAGACCCTTATAAAACCGTAAACCATATCCTTTTTTAATGCCCCTTCCTAATCCACCTTAGGCAGACCCTACTACCACTACAGCCCAACATAACCAACACCCTGTACGGCAGTGCTGAAGAAAACGGCACATTATTTTTCCTTGGCACAGTCTTCAAAAGAGATGAGAGCTCAACAGTAAATAGCAGGCTAGAAGAAGTTTAAGAATGTTCAGCTTCGTCAGTCATATCTTATAAATTGCAGACGCCACTTAAAAAGAGAATTACATTATGTGTTAATCTAGCAACTGCATTTAACTCTGCTAAATCATTGGTTTTCCTGGCTAATTCAGACAACACATTCCATGCTCTAATGGCATCGGGGAAGAAAGAGCACTTGGACAAATTAGTCCTAGCAGGTGGAATTAGAAATAGGCTTAACCTAATCTTCGTGTCTTTCTAAGAATATATATACACAATTACACTTGAGACAAAAATCCACCTATTTAATACAATCGACATCCCAACAGCAACGTATGCTTGCGAGACACGGAAGTCAAAAGTCACGCCAGTCTGACAAAATCGAGAAATGCCTCGATGTGTCTCAGCGAAAATGGCAATTAGGCCTACAGAGATCGGGTCACAAACAAAGAAATCTTATGCCGAACTGGGACTCGTCCACCGTAATGAGGCTGTGACCGTGCCCCGCATCAGAATTGCGAGAATGAATTACGCATCCCAAGAGACCAATTTGAAGTAACGTCTGTATATAATAATAATAGGCTTGTCTTCGAGTCCGAAGATTAGTGAGAAATACAGTATTTACTTTACCGTGACTGCTCAGCCCCAGCTGTGACCTACATATTTTGCCACACTCAGGGCAAGCATAACCATTGTCCGCAGGTGGTCGCTTTATATTTTCTTTTCGTCGTCTGCGTTTGTCCTCGACAGCAGATTTTCTTTTGGTCTCAAATGTGTATCCAGAGGCCTTCGTGAGTGACCTTCAAGTTACTTCAACTGTCTCGTTCCGACGCCGCATGCAGCCAGATGCTCTCTTTCAGCCAAGGAAAGTTGACGCCTAACCTGGTATTTGAGGCGTTTCCGTGGGGCGCCTCTGTTACGTCAACCACCTTTTAGCTCATTAAAAAAGACTGCCTTTGGCATACGTTCGTCTCCCATACGGGATACGTGCCATGCACAACGTAGCTGTCAGACCATAGGAAGTCCATCTTTACTGTCCATACCGGCGTTCGCAAGGATATCGCTGTTTGTAGTGCGGTCCTGCCATCGTATGCCCATGATGGAGCGCAAGCATCTTTGGTGAGAGCGCCTAAGAAGTCTTAGCTGTTTTTTATATAGTCTCCATGTCTCAGAGCCATATAGAAGGGTTGAGAGAACCACCGCCTGGTAGTCATTAATTTTTTTAGGTAGGCGAAGCGATTTGTTCTTCCAAACTCTCGCCTGAAGGCGTCCAAAAAGCGCTACTGGCACTGGCCAGACGGTTATCAACTTCCCTTGAAAGTGAGGCGTCATTTGACACTATGCTACCTAGATATGTGAAGTGGTCTACCACGTTAAGGGGCTGTCCGTTTAATGTGATCCTTGGGGCTGAATATGTTTCATTGGGTGACTTCTGGAACATAACTTCTGTTTTCCCGAGGTTTATAGATAGACTGAAAGAGGCGGCAGCGTAGGCAAATTCGTTTACCGCATTCTGGAGGTCATTTTCATTGTGAGATAGCAGGGCGCAATCATCGGCATAGAGAGGCTCCGTTATGACCATCTCCTTTGTTTTTGTGTGGGACGTCGGAGATTAAGCACATTGCCGTCAGAACGAAACCGGATGTAGATGCCTTCATGCAATCGCTGCCTCATTTGACCAGCATTACGCCAAAGAAGATAGCGAATAGAGTAGGGGCAAGTACACAGCCCTGCTTATTGACGTCACAGAGCCGGTAGAGGTACATCTGACATGATATTTGTTCTGCGACAATTACAAGAAAAATGCAAAGAGCAGAACCTGTACGCTGCCTTTGTGAACCTCACCAAGGCATTCGACATGGTCAGTCGCGATGGTTTGTGGTGGATTTTGGCTAGGTTGGGATGCCCACCTACGTTCCTATCCATCCTCAGGCAGTTTCACGTTGGACAAAGAGGCCAGATCAGACACAATGGTGCTCTTTCTGATCACTTCCCAATAAATAAGATACATCACTGTCATCCTCACCAATCTACATAGAAGTATTAGAGAGACAGTAGTTAGGTCATTTAACTAATGTTCATTAAAGATATAATATATTATATAGATATAAATGTCTGTGCACACGGCATTCTGCATGCGACACTAGTTGATTTTTTTAAAATTACTTTTTAGGGATCAATAATTTTAAAAAATCAAACGGGAGTTGTAATTGTTAAGGATTTTAAATGAAATGCGACGCATATTTCCCCAATGACAATATGTAGATATCTTTTTAGACATTGCGAAATATAAAGCTAGTAATCTTTTTATTTGGCTGACAGCTTATTAACGAGGGTGTCATGTGGCGAGCACATCGATCAACCGCCTTCAACTTTCTGGTATTCAGGAGCTTCCTAAATATCCCGAAATAGAAAACAATTTTTCACTGAGATTCGAACCAAGATTCCTCGGTTTGGAAGTTAAGCACTTAAAGTAAAACTCCGATTGTTTTTGACATTTTTTAAAATATAGTTTCCATTTTACATTACAGATATGGAATATATTATTCCTTTCATTTCTGGCGAGATTTTTCTGCGTATCCGTATCCAAAACGGTCAGATTTTGTTTCTATGTTACGTCAATAATGTCCTAAATGTGTAGAATGCGTAGGGGCCTATATCTGACCAGGCTGTTAACTTCAGTCGAATTCGCAGCCTATTAACTTTTCTGCAAGGAGGAATATGGATGAAAATAGGCTACTCCCCCCCCCCCAGCTCGAATCCCTAGATTAGTTAATGCTTTGAGTAGATTTAAATGATTGTAGATGTTAACCCAGATTAGGCCTACCGACTTGTATGATGATATCTGTTGTATGGTTAGGCAACACATAGCCTATATCTTTGAAATATGTGTGAATTACTAACATTGTTGCACAATTTAAAAAATGATGTATTTAGTAATGATATGTGTTTATTATTTTTGCCCACTTTGATTAAAATATTCTGAAAAGTGTCTGCCTTCAATTTTTTTTCCCAAAAGTATAAGCCATTCAGTAAAGTTTACAATCTCGTAAAAAAAACAAAAACGGACAGATCTTGGTCTAAGGAGTTCAAATACATGTTAAGAAAAAACATCATGTGTTAAGAAACATTTGATCTGTGTAGTACAAAGGTAGTGCGTTATCGCTAGGCGTTTCCAGGGTCGCAGGTTCGGGCCTCGGTCGACGCAGTCCCTTACTTTCGTAGCATTGAATTCACTACTTTCTCTCTTAAAAACTTTGTCCCCGGTGCTGCTATTTATTTATGTTCAATATATGTATGTCTCATGTCTTGTTTCAGCACCTAGCTTCAACTCTATGTTTACATTTAAATAAGCTGTGCCTCTTATACATTGAATTGGTTAATTCATTTTGATATTCATGTATATCTTGTAATAGAAGTGACATTCATTTTACAATTTCATTTTTTTTATTGTAACTGGCCTGTGTTAATTTTTTTTTCAAATTAATTTTGTATTGTCTCTATGGGGAAAGGGTATTTCTGGCGTTTCTTTGCTCAGCAAAAACAAATGTCAGGATTTGAGCTCAAGAAGACCCTTGACAGTGGATAAATGCCAGATATCCAGCATTTCATGCAGTTTGCAGGCCCAAATTGAAACTCTCAGTGTAGGTAGAAATAGGAAACCATGCCTCATAATTTTTGCTGCTTCAGACTTGCTGATCTCTATCTCAACAGATCTAGGGAGCACTATAGTTGCATGGCTTTACTTTTAGTCCACTGCATTGGCTATTGAGGATTTCAACCTCTCAGGCTGCCACTTAAATGAAATCTGGTGTGATTTTATTCTTAAAAAGTTGTATGGATGTTTTTTAAAGCTATTTACCTTATTCTAGTCCAATATGTTGATTGACACAATTGCCAGGTACTGGTAAAAAATAATGCCGCTTTTACCCCCCTTAGATCTAGTTTATCTAAAGTTCTAGCAGTTTCAATTGTGCTTTTCCATATGTTATTAAAAAGTTCTTACAAACAGGTTTGTTTAGCTAATTGCTTTGTGAAAATATTTGTTTTTGAGCAAGTTTCAGCAAATCTCAAACTTTGATCTCTGATTCTATGGCCTCCTTGAGTCACAAAGTTGCTATGGATCATCTCATTTCCCAAACATTAGCTATAAATCATCTCATTTTCCTGACATTAGTTGTGGTTGTAACAATGTCACCCACACAGCTATATATTGGAAGGAATGAAAAGTGCCAATACAGTTTGGGATCAGTGGCATCACAGGCTCTGACAGGGAGTAGCACTGTATGCTGCAAACTGAAGGGTTGACTCCTGATTTTTCCTCAAAGGCTTTCTTATGTTGGTTATAGCTGCAGACTTTGCAATCAGTAGGGCAGATGATATAAAGGTCATCTGTTTCTGCATCCCATGGTCAATAAGTGTGTCAAGTGGCCAGCACAATGACCAACCACCTTTTCTTTTCCCCAACAAATGTTAGAAATCCATTAGAGCCAGGTGAACTCAAAGGTGCCTAATTGTCCTAAAATTAAAAATCCCAGTCTTCAAACCCTGGACCCATGTTTGGAAGGCAAGTACTTCACAACTCAGTCACAACTTGGTCACCTCCAAGTGAATTCTATAGAAACTTTTAACTGTTTGCTCAACTTTCATTCTACATCTAAAGCAAGGTAATTATGTATTGTTAGGGATAGGGGTGTTCTCTATGCTGTCTGGAATGATTCAAAAGAATATTAGTATTATGTTAGCGTGGTGGGGCCCAAAGTCATGTCTAGCCTGGGCTAACAAGAAGTTACAGTTGCCAGATGGTAATGCTACTGGGTGAGTTGTATCTGTGCACCTCAGTCTGTGACCAAGGGGCTTGATAAAAGATATCAAGAAATGTAGACAAGAAATAACAAAATGATACTTTAATTTAAATGAGCAAAGCAGCAGTTACAAAACACTGTAGATAAAAATACAAAAGCATTAGAAGATTTAGTACATAAACATTAGAAGTGGCCATCATTTTAAAAACAAACTTAAAAAGCAAACTGCCATTTATTTTGACAGTTGTTTTAATTAGAATTATAAAGTACCATAATATATAGCCTAACTATATATATAAAGTAGATTTACATATAGAAAGAAATTAAAAAATAAAAATTCTGAAACTTACAGACAGTCCCAAGTACAGAATAATTACAACTGACACACAGACCTCTGGTCAACAGTACAGGAAACAGCATCGCCATAACCCATATAATAGGTGGAAGTATAAGTATACATCTTAGCACTAGTCTACAAAAGTAGTAAAAATACAAATACATAAAAATAGCTCTGGGAACGTCAGTTCACAATTATACAAAATGCTTGCATGACCATTAGAAAGTCTAGGTCTACTGTTTATTTTGTTGGTTTTACATGTGTTCCATCAGAAATAGAGATTACATCCTAGCCCTAACCTCCAACAGGACAGAGAGTGTTCATACCAGAAACTATGGAGATGACAAAGTGGATACCCCATTTTAACCATTAGATAAGACAAAGTGAATTAGTATTTGAACATTTTAAATAGACTATAGGGATGAACTCAATGCTTTAGTGAAATCTGACAATACTAAATAGTAAATATTAGCAGGGCCGGTCCTACAGGTTGCGGGGCCCTATGCGAAACGGATTGCGCGGGGCCTAATTTGGGTTGGGATTAGGAAAATTAAGATTTTGTATTAGAAAATAAATTCGTCATTGTATTTTATTTATACTTTACTAAGTATAAAGTCACTGTAAAATGAACTTTACGAGCCATCTACAGCAGTTATTATTTTTCCAATAAAAAATAAAACATTCAGATTTGTTTTTTAGATTTACTGTTGACTAGCAAAATATCGCTTTTTTTTTTTTTCTTAGAGGTCGATATAGATTTAAATCTATATTGGTATGCCAGTGACTACTAAAGTAAATTAAGTATTTGAACTTCTTGTTTTGGTTTCAATTCGGCTTATTATTACATTTTTATTAAATAAAAGCTGACAATGCCATTTTGTTTTGTTTTTGTAAATCGCGAGTAGGATTGGCGTTTTCCATATTAAATGACACCCCGAATGAAAATTTTGTCTGTTTTTAGGAGGTTTGCATTAGTTTTCAAAGATTTTAATCCTTTCAGGAGATTTTGACTTTTTCTTATATTTTATAATTTCTGGAGAATTGCAGGAACCCTTTAATAATAATTTACACCTAGAATTTGCATCGCGCGTGGCCTATGAAAGAGCGGGGCCCACTGCGGCCGCATAGGTTGCAGTGGCCTAAGACCGGCCCTGAATATTAGTATAATCTTTATTTATGGAACAAATTCTCATCTATAATTTTGGACTAAAACTTAAAATGCATTCAAAGCAAAACAGGAAAACATTCATATTAAATAACAGCATAGAAAATGTTAAGTTTTATTTTAAATATGATATAACATATTATAATTGATCTAAATAATGTCAAGTCACTATTTACACTATAAAAAGCATAGAACAAATTGTGCATGGATGAGACACTAACGAACATTAATATGATAGCACACAAAAGCAGGGGAGATAATAAATTGAATTAAAGCATAATTTAGCAAGGCTTTGATGTTGTGACTACAATAATAATAATGATAATATACCACAGCCCCTCCCTCCTCCAAAAACAAAAAAAAAGATAAAACATTTCACTGAAAAAACAAGAAGATTGAGGGGGAAAAAAGGAATATTTTTTAAAAAATATGAACCAATGAGATTTGGAGGATTCTTCATTGTTTCCTACTGCTTGGTCACTAAGATTGTCTTGAGTAGGTCTGGATTTGAAGTAGAATTGGGGAAATGTTTCATTTCTTTCAGATGCAGGTTCCCTTAGAGCATAAAAAAGGCTCTAAATCTCTAATGTATCTACTGTGTCTGTGTCTTGTTTTCCTTCTCAAAATGTTCACTGTAAAGAGAACAAAAATTGATCAAAATATTTTCATAGTGAAACACAAAACTTGGCAAAAGCTTTTCTTATGGGTTTAGTATAAAGAAAATATAAATTGATGTACACAGCATTGCTTACCATTTTATTCCCTACATCTCTTGATCAATATTTTGGTTTACATTTCATCTTCATTTCGGTCTACATCTTCATCATGTCCGTCTACATCTTTATCATGCTGGTCTACATAATGTTGGTCTATATCTTCATCATGCTGGTCTACATGTACATGTTATCTACCTTTTCATCATGTTGGTCTAAATAAGAATAAGAAAATAGAAAAGAAGAAAAACTTTTGTCAAAACAGAAGGAACCATCTAGTTGAGTTGTTGTGTGTAATGTTAACTGTACATATGTTCTATTAAATCAAATGTTATATAATTAAAGGAACTTGTTTCTTCACAACTGGTGACCATGATGAGACAACAAGACACGAGTAAGTGAAAATGTTGATGTACAAGATATTTAGAGAAGCGGGCAAGGAAAATGGCCTACAAGGCAAAGAACTTGAAAAGTTTATTACACTAAAAATAGCACAGGATAAAGAAAGAAAAGAAAGGAGGTTGACTAGGGAAGAAACCAAAAAGAAAGAAGAAGATAGAAGGAAGGAAATCTTACAACTAAAACTTAAAGAAAAGAAAGACAGAGAACAGCAAAATGAAAAGGAGGAACACTTTGACAAATACAAACAACTAGACACAATGTCTCCATTGGACGAGAGCCAGAAAGAGTGCATTGACTCATATCTACTGAAGTTAGAGGACAAAGCGACAGCCTACAACCTACCTCAGTCAGAATGGACAAGAAGCCTCATGGGGCGATTGAAAGGGAAAGCCATGAATATCTGCATACAAATGAGAGAAGTGGAAAGAAAGAAAAGACTGTGGCCGTAAAGGAGGCTTTGCTAAGACAATTTGGCGCCACAAGTTACGTATACTGAAGGAGATTGAAAGCGTCAACACCTCTAGCGAAAGATGATCCACTAATATTCGTCACCAACCCTAACCCACAATTATATGACTTACCACCATACTAGTTTTTTCCTAGAAAGTTCAAATATCACTGTGGCTTCTAAACAAATTTGTTTAGCAACAGAAGTCCTAAATACTCTGCCAAATGTAGACCAAAGGGTGATCATGTTTAAGAAATGTTTAGGTAGTAAATGGGTTATTAGATAAAAAATATACAGTAGACAGGCAGGGTTTGTTGGAAAACACAGCAGGGAATCAATTGCCAAAATACCTTTAAACAAAGGGAAAAAAATTTATGAAGGTATAAAGTCTCGACTACATGAAAATGAGTGACTATTGTACAGAGAGTACAGTAATATGATTAACATACCTCATGACAGAAGTCAGAAAAATACTTTATTAAAGGTATAAAAAAAAAGAACTGCAAAAACTTGCTACTTTTCTTCTTCTAATGTCCTGTCATCATCTTCTCTGCTCTTTGCTCCATCAGGCAGAGAACAAAGAAAAGTAACTCTGTTACCAAACACAGTTTGTTGAAAATAATCTTTATATAGTCTAGATATTTTAGGTACTTGGAGACCCCAACATCATCATTTTCTAAGATTGTTTCTTAAACTCATCTGTGACAACAGCAATAATCTCTGCATCAGACAAAAGTGGAACACAAGAAAAAGAAATGGGGCAACTATAGCAGGTCTAGGTGTATGTTTTTTGTCATATCAGCAACAGGCACATTATTCAGACAGCTGTGTTATCAAGTACTGAGTTATTGGAACTTTACTATAAAATGCAGACCAGTGTACATATCAAGGCCAGTCAGTTAGTCAATCTCAGCTGTTGTATTCTTTCTAAAAATATAGTACAATTAAAAACTGTTGTTACCCTGTAGACAGAGTACAAAAGGATTAAACATACAATTTCAAATTATTACTGCATGTACTTCAGTGTATATTTTTAACAGCCTATTTGTCACTTTTCAAATGAGAGAATACAATAGTATACATGTACATTCAAACAGGACAGTCAACAGACATAAACTTAAAAAAAAGAAATGTAGAAGAGTTTCTGAAGCTGAGTTTTCATTTAGTGTCTGCTTTGGTTTTCTTTACTTAAGCCTTTAAGTGTTTTAAAGCTATAATAAAAATACTTTTTCTTTTTTTAAATTATTAACTAAATCTTAGCCTGTTTTTTTTTATTCTACATTTATTTGGTACTTACAAACCTGACCAACAAAGTCCTCATCTTCCTCCTTTTCTTCATATTTTCTTTTTCTTGACCTTGGATCCTGTTGGGACACATCTTTGTCTTTGCATCTGAAACAAGTGGACCCATGACCTATTCTTTCACACATCCCAGTCTCTGAATGAATAACTTGACAGCAACCTTCTGTCAAAAATTTTGTTTCTGCTTCATGGTGAGCTTCTCTGTGGTCTTGAACCTGTCGTGAGGGTAAATGCCAATCTACACTTGCAGGTTCTGATATGGTTAAGTCACAAGAAGGAATGTTTATTTCATTACAAGCTGATTGTAAAATCTCTGAATTATGTTTCTTAATCTCTTTTTCTTGTGTTGACTGCTTAGGAGATATTGAAGCATTACCACCTGATGAATGGAATCATTTTCTTATTTTTAGCATTAAAAAAAACATTAAAAAATTACTTTTAGAATTTTGTTCTTTTAATTAAACGTGCAAGAAAAGTAAATTTATTTAAATTAATCAGCATTTTTTTTTATTACACTGTTTACGCAACTTATACAAACCCAAAATTCACCAATGTTCAAAAGTTATATTTATGATCAAATCTCCAATTGTGCAAAAAAGATTTCAATGTAGTATAGGCAATTATCCTCAGCTAAAAGAAAGATAACTAAGCATGCTATACAAGTTAGATGGATACCTTTAAGTTATATACCCATATATATTTTTATATAAATTGGAGGGCATAAATGTGGGGAGAAAACAACAATAGCCACATTTAATTTGTGTAATCTAATAGCAAATTTAATGAGGCTTGTTTATGATTATGATTATGTACAATCTAGAACTCTATGTCACCAAAATACAGAAGTAGAGAAATGGTGATCAAATGAACAGAAGAACAGTTGCATTTATTTGTGTCAGAAGTAATTGTGATATTTATTTGGTGACAATCAGCACATTAATTTTCATTTTATTTTATAATAATTATGAATATTTTCTTTTCCTATGCATTTATCCTGAATGTATAGACACTGCCCCCATCCTTATGAAACAAGCATTTCCTCTTGAATGTCCCAATGTAATTCACCTTAGGCATACCCTACTACCACTACAACCTAACATAACCAACACAGAATGGCAGTGTGGAACAGTTGGGGAAAAAACAACACACAGTCTGCTAGCTAGAAAAAGACAATTATTAGAATTTCCAGCACTTACATGGAGTATGACTTGTAAAGAAATGAAACTTCACTCCTGGTCTCAATGAGCAAAGACAATGTCCACCTGCATCTGACAGCTGAACAACTTTGCTTGAGTTATTTACATAAGGTTTGCCTAGTTCATCATACAAGTATCTGAAATGTGAAAAAAAAAGTTCTTAATGTTAATAGAAATATTTACTTTAATTCCTATTAGCTTCAAAATTGTTCAAATATATATAGAAATTGGGATATTTCACACTCAGCAATAATCATGATCATCATCAAACTCAATTTGAGTAAGGGTTTAAGAATTTTGGTTTCCCAGACCTGTCGAGAAGGAGATTAGCAAGTCTGGGGTAGTCAAAAAATATGAGACACTGTTTCCTCTTCTTCCCTGCAGCAAGGGCACCGTAAGTCAAAATTTAGCCATAGCCATGAGAAATATGAGCCAACAGGACAGTGGCCTGTCCTGCACTGTGCTATAATAGCTTGCTCAGACCAGGACACTGGACAGCCCCCATACGGGGAAGTGTGGTCAGGGTGCCTCCTGCGCTCCCATACTCCACAGGCTTTTTGGACTTGTCCCAACTACTTTTCCATTTCTATTTTTTTTTATTGCTTCCAGTGAAAGCAATAATCAACTACAAGGTGGCCACACTTTTTCATCAGTGTAACTATAATAAAGAAATGCCCTTGTACCTTGCAAACTTATTATTCCCTAAGTCCCTTAAAGAGCTCAATAGACTCAATGCTTCTAGTGGTGCCATGTTTCTCCCTCTCAAGCTACAGTCTGGGTTTTTTTTTTGTGCATAGACCAAAGGTTTGGAACACACTCCCTAAATCAGACCAGCAACATGCTACACTACATTCAAGAAGAAAATTAAGAACTACTTGTTTTTAAACTTTTTTAGATAAGTTTTTCATTTTAACTTTCATGTTAATGTTTGTAATGTTATCACATTGCCTTGAACCTATTTTTTTTTAACACCGCTTTATAAATAAAATGTTTATTACTATATATATTTATTATAGCCAGATAATAATGAAAACTCACAGCCTGCTCATTGGGTAGTGTTTGCCCTCCCTGGTGGGCAAATTTAGCATAAAGAGATGTAAAAAAATAAATGATCCTTGTTTGGTGTGATACCTTGCTTCAACACAAGAAAAGGATATTTTTATATTATATCAAAAAGTATCTTAATTACACTGATAATGAATAATTACAAGGTCAATGAAATTAGTTTAAAATTTAAATTATTTCAAGATGAAAACAGAAAAAGTGATTTAAACTTATTTAAGCAGCAATTCAAAATAATAATTTACATTAATAATATTTTTTTTCTTTAACTCTTTCAGTGCGAATTATTTTGATTGAAAAAATTGAGTTTTCCGGAATGAACACTCATTTTCAAGGGGGTAGAGTTGCTAAAACAACTATAACTTTTTTATTTTATTAAATAATCTAACATATTTGATTTTATTTTAAAGTAAAATGAATGAACTACAAATGTTTAGTAAATTAAATAAATTATACAAACAATTTTTTTTTCATTAATTTTAAACTGAGTACGGAAAAAGAAAATATTTAAAAATGATTTTAAAAATTGATTTAAAATCGATATACTAAAAGGTTTAACATTTCAATTAAACATTTAATCTATAAATATTTAAAAAATCACAATACTAAACACATTAAATCACTTTAAATTTCATAAAAGATGAGAAAATGCACTAAGAAATTGTGTTATTTACATTTTTCGGGTCCCGGTAAATAAACTAAAAAAAGGAACCATTAAGTGCCATTAACATAATTTTGTGTATTTTTTTTTAAACGCATTGGATATTGCATCGAATTTAGTATCAAAATAAAGAACAATCACTCCCACATCCGGTAATTTAAAAAAAAAAGAGAGAAATAAAAAGTTTTACATAAAAACGATAGTGAAACAAATAGTATAAACCAAGTTACTCGCTGAGAGTAACGCCGCACTGACCAGCGCTAGCAAGCAAAGTTACTCGCTGAGAGTAACGCCGCACTGAAAAAATTAAAAAGAAAGCAGTAAATTAATTTACCTTAAAAAAAGCCCTTGTAGCCAAAATCTCTGCATGGCTATCATTCAGTATATACCTATAGGAACAGAAAAACAATAGAAGTCTAAAAAAAAAAGTTGTAAAAATTATTTAAGAATAATGTAATGTTTACTTGTTGTCTTGGGATAGGAAAGAAATATTAGAAAATTTTGGGGGGAATAAAAAAGCTATGCAAAAAAAACATAATGGGTGTGAAGTTTGGTAAATACCCAGCTTGCTTTCATTGTGCAGAGCAAAAATAATATATAGTGAATTAAGTGAAGCTTAACTAAGTACAGGTAGTCAAAACACTGATGTTACATGAGCTTGTTGTTTTCTACATTCAATAATATGTCTACAATGCCATCAGGTCTAGATGCTTTATTAGAAGTTAGGTAATGATGCTCAACCTTATTTGACCAGCAGGCCATTTTAATTTCCAACACTCGTGTCATGGGCCACATCAACAAGAAAGTAAAAAAAAATGATTTACATTAATTCATGTTAGAAGTTTATCCTAAATAACTTTTAAATATTCAGCTGCATAGGTAAGACAATAAGTCAAAGCCATGTCTATGTGATGATAACATAACATGGGATTTGAACTATTCATCACTAAAAATGTTTGTCCTCACTAATAATTGCTTGTAATTATTGCGACTATCCTTTAAGCTAGTTTTTGAAAATTAGAAACGTTTCATCAAGCATCACGGATTACAAATCAATTGTCTGCATCATTTGAAATTTGTCAAGCAAGCATCTTCTATGTTTTGTGAGCTCTGTCTGTGCACCTAATACATTGTCCGCAGATTGGTTTTAGAAATGACGAATCAGTTCAGTCTGAACATTATCATCACCAGATGGTCCAGGCTGAACATTTTGCCACATTAATTTTGTTGGTGAACGAAACCATGGAAGCTCGTTTCCATTGAGTTGACAACTTTTCTTAGAACAGTAGCACCATTAGTAGTCAATCACACTATTTTCTCGAAGGGAGAAGGAGTCTCTGATAGTTGAAACTTCTTGATGTTTTTTTGCCACTGATGATCCCATGCATCAAATAACCCTAACTACTCTGATTTCAAAACTATTACTTTTATCGCGAATAAATACAAGATTTTGAGAGTTATCAAATATGTTGTGAGACTCATCAGCAGTTACAGAAAATAGCCCTACAGCCAACTTATTTTCTTCTCTTTTATGTTAATATTCTCAATTCTTCAGTCTAGGTGTCATTCTACAATCTTGTCAGAAACCAATAATGCCCCATTATTTATTTATGTGATTTCATACATCTGTTCAGTGTTCTAATATTTAAAATGAGCCACTCTTTATTTGAAAAAAATATAAAATATCAACCCATAATATTGAAATTATTTTTTTTTTTGGGACAGTGCATTTTCTACACTTTGTGCAGACGTTTCAGCGGTTCGGATAGAACCACATCGCAGGCCATATTTTGGGCATCACTGGGTTAGATAATAGTTTTTGCATCCATTTTTAATCTTTTTTTTTTTACTTGTATCTGTATATCTCCAAGTTTTCAATTTTTTAAAATTATGTTCCTTGCATGTCATATTATATAGAAGAAATTTTACCTTTTTTTTAGAGCTTTCTTAAAACTGCCTTCAGCAATGAGGTTATCTTCACTTGTCTTTGATTTTGTAAGTTTGACATTGTCAATCTAAGAACAAAAATAGATATTTGTTCCATAAATTTATTGATGAAGCCTAGTATTAAAATTCAAATACTTTTTGGTACACCTTTTATTTAAAAATATGTGTGTGTGTGACAAAAAACAGAAAATCATGTCTACAGTTAAAAGAAATATCTCATAGACAACTGTTATAAAAAGAACATATAAAAAAGATAAAATCATGTTCAGATGAGTAGTACCATATCTGCAATGACCTGTGCAGTGGTTTCCAGTTATGGCGGCTTTCCCAAAGTTTTTGTTCTATAGGGGGGATTTCGGGCTAGTGTCTTGTTTGGGCCTCTCGAGTATGTAGCTTTGAATGACTTGGTAAGGATAAAACATTTTTAAATTGGTGCATTTGCTTCATTACAAGGTGCATGTTTTAGCTGCCATTGGCTTAAGTTATGTTTTTTTATCGAGTGGCTAAGTATGCTTGAACTTGACTTGGCTTGGACACCTACGAAGAGAGGTCTTTACACCCGGCTCGAGCCTAGTTGTTAAACACCACCATCTTAAAGAAGTTGACAACTCCGAGCTCCAAATAACGTAAAAGTTTAATGTTAATAAAGAACAGCCAATATTGTACAATTGGCAGCACGTAACAGACTGTACAAATATCTCTCCGATAGCAACGTATCGCCGTATCAACTCTTGCACTGGTCTCTCCGTCTCGTTCCGGGCTTGCACTTGGTTCAACAGTTCAGGACTGACTTCACACACTTGGGCTCGATGTGTCGGACTCGATCATAGATCAAGATCAAGACGCCAACCATCTCAACTGTACTTGACAGTACTCCGCACTGAACCGGCTCACTTCGGGCTGTAACGGCCAAACTTCTGCTATATGTGTAGGCGACTGAAGTAAATCTCAATCAATTCTAGTAGACGTGATAATCAAGTAGGCAACGAATGTAGTATCAAATAACAAGTTTCAACAAAGTTTCTTCTGATCTTATGTTCTGTCTCTTTGCAGAGTTCTTCTTGGCTCTGGCTCGGGGTCGCCAAATCTGTTAAAGGTGTGTTTGTAGATATTTGTCTTGTTCCTGTTAATTCAATGTGAGCTCGTGGACACACAATAACAGAGTTTAATTAATACACTCAATAACTCAGGCTAGTAACTTTAACGATTTAATGATGACTCAAAAGGACACAGTCTACGTCGTTCATTCACTTATTTCATTAATCTATTAGTTTCTAGTTCTACTCTAAGAAGACCGCCATGTTCATCCTTCTTGTTGCCCTAAGTCTACTGCGTCATTAGTCTATCTATCTACGTCACTACTTTTACTGTCGCTAAAACTATACACAAATTATATTTAACTAAATAAACTAATATAATTTCTAACCATTTACATAACACCGCTCGTCTGGCCTAAGGCGATTTGAGTCGGCTGAGTACACATGCCACTACCCCCAATTCTGCCACCACCGGGTTTATAACAATATTATATATATCACTTGTCAAAT
>JADKLZ010000728.1:31106326-31116419 GCA_021533235.1 Biomphalaria straminea
AGTGGTCTCCGCACGAACAAATGTAGTGGTCTCCGCACGAACAAATGCAGTGGTCTCCGCACGAACAAATGTAGTGGTCTCCGCACTAACAAATGCAGTGGTCTCCGCACGAACAATTCCGCCCCGGTATCTCCACCTAAGTAAATCAGGCGAGGCATTACGACCTAAGAGAATTCAAAGACGCCTTTTGTTTTGGAATGCCTACACATCTTCTTATCTACGAGGTTATATTCACCAAGTTTTGAAGATAGCCTCTCGGTGCAAGCCATAGTTGAAATTCTACACATTAAACCTTACTGGCTAACTGTCATCATTCATAGCGCTGAATTCACACAGGAGGCTATTGTCTGAGGTTTTAGGAAACTGAGCATTTGACCATTCTCTGTGTCGAATCAACAAGGAAATTGTTGCTGGCCTCTAAAAGGTCAACCCTCCACTTAAGTAAGCCACATCACCCTAGAGCAGGGATTCCCATCCTGTGGGTCGCGACCCCCTTGGGGGTCGATTGACGATTTTCCAGGGGTCTCCAAAGACCAAAGATCGAAAAAAAAAGATTGTTTTTAATTGATCTTCTATTGCTGTGTGTATTTGAGGGGGGGGGGTCGTGGCAGGGGTGGGGGTTTAAAAAGGGGTCGTCGAGTCTAAAAGGTTGAGAACCGCTGCCGTAGAGACAGGGGCTAACTGATGTCTTGACACTGGCTTTATCATCCGATCAGATGTTAACTTTTGGAAGATCTCGTTTCCGTATTTAATGTGACTGTGCCTAGAATACGGACACTAACATTTTGTTATCTCGCTGTGACCAGGGGAAACTTCGTCACGCGTAAGTTTATTTTATTCGTTCTTAATCTTATCTTATATAATAATGACGTTATTCGTTCTTAATCTTATCTTATATAATAATGACGTTACTTCGAAAAGAAGATGATTACGTCCTACGTGTCATGCATCTAGTCATGCTTGTTAACCAACGACTTAAATTCTGCCAAGTCACTGGTTTTCCTGGCTGACTTAGGCAACCCATTCCATGTTCTAATAGCACTAGGGAAGAAGGAGCATTTGTACAAATTTGTTCTAGCATATGGAACGAGGAATGTGCCTTTATCTTTGCGTCTTTCTGAGTATTTTGTTAGATTTTGTTTTTGTATTTAAGTTATTGTTCATTGTTTTATGTATAATTGCTACTTTACTTTTGAGTCTTCTGTCCTGAAGGCTTTCTAAATTTGGTGATTTTACTAAATGTGTTACTCTAGTCAAATGTGAATATTCGTTTCTTATGAATCTCGCTGCTCTATTTTGTGTCTGTTGCAGTTTCTTAATGTTTTCTTGAGTTGAGGGGTCCCAAACAGAGGATGCACATTATTCTATTATTGACATTATAACATTTTAGTTTTATGTTCTTATTTGATATATAGAAATTTCTTATAGTAAACCCTAATGCTTTGTAAGATTTTGGAGCCTTTATTTTTCCTCAACTAATGTCAACCCTCAGAGCTGGGTGGACACATAGGCGACCTAAATATCCAGAAATTCAAAATCCAAGTCTTTACTGAGATTCGAACCAATGACCCCAGTTTTGGAAGCCAAGCGCTTTGTTGCTAGCCCACCGCGCCTCTCTGTCCCTCTCTATCTCGATAGTAAGATAGATAGATAGATAGATACTTTAATAGATAGATAGATAGATAGATACTTTAATAGATAGATAGATAGATAGATAGATAGATGAATATATCTATTCATGGTAAGATAATTACGTCACCCTCGGATGCGATATCTAAAGAAAGTAGTTACTGTGTTATATTATTATTCTTCGAACTGAAAAGTCACATCTTGTGTTTTTTTTCACCGAAGAGCGAACTCCACCAATTCTCACCACTATTGCGAATTACAATCGTCTCGTTGGCAATTTTTTTTTATGTCCATAAACGTCCCTGATACGCCTTGAGGGAACAGTCAGATTGTTTTTATAGGATGTAAATATGACTGAATGTCAATGTCAGTGTAGCCACTGGTTTGTCGGTGGGCCCCGAGCCAATGACAGGCTAGTACATACATTAACCAGTCTAAACGAGGGATTTATTGGTCATGGCCACATGCTTGCGAATCATGGGCCCTAACTTAAAAAAAACTAGTAAGATGGATCCTAGCAAAGGAGTTGAGATGGTAAAACCAGCAAAACCAGTGACTTGGCAGAATTTAAGTCTCTGGTAAATATGAATGACTGAATGCATGACGCGTAGGACGTAATCATCTTCTTTTTTGAAGTAACGTCTGTATTATATAAGATAAGATAAGTATAGAATGATACTAGTTTTCACCTGCATAGACCGCATTACAATTTCAATCAGGCCCCACGATGACCTGCTGACCACTAGAAATACAAAATGTAAACTAAAAATGTATGCCTATATCACAAGGTCTTAAGGGCTCGCACTTTCCTCCAGCGAACAGTATCAGGAAAAAGAAGGGACAGATAGATAAAGTGGTGAGATGGACGGGTCTGTCATTGAAAGAGCTTAAGACAGACAAATGGAGAAAAATAGTGGGCAGATCATGTGTTATGTCCCAATAGTTCAACTGACTATGGGATGGGTGAAAGTGAACCGAAAAAACTAGCCAATAGATAAACATCTCTAATAGATCTAGGTAATGTTGGAACATCTCTAATACATCTAGGTCATGTTGGAACATCTCTAATAGATCTAGGTCATGTTGGAAACAACGGGATCCAATGCGACAGCTCGAAAGAAAAGATCAAAGGTGGCAGACGACGTAAATAGTGCTGGCTTATACGACGTCTGCAACACTGTTAGCAAGAACTATTTGCGTGACTCGATGGCGGAGGAATATCGAGCTCCGGTCGTGAGCAGGATGTCACGAAGCAGTGTCCAATTTATTAAAGACGCTTTCTATTAAACGAACGTCCCAAACAAACACACAAAGCATGTATACTATTACTTTCTATTATTGTTTTTAAACATTGACTTGACATCTAAATACAACCTAATATAGTTCATAATTCTACAATATTTATGGTTATAAGTAGTTTGAATATTAAATCACATGTAGTTTAAAAACAAGCAAAACAAAAATACTTGTAAAAATAACAAAGGTTTTATAAGGGGCAAAATGCTCTATTGTATCGATATCTCTCAATACCGCAATTTTTATTTCTCTGTTCTATATAAAACTGCTTTATTATTTGCCAGTACTAAATGAGCTAATTCACATTTTTTTATTGATTCATTTGTAGTCATTAACAAAAAATAATTGTGCTAAGTTTTAACATGATACGAGGATAATAATAATAATAATAATAATCTATATATATAATCCTCTAATTAAGAGGTCAAACAACAACAACATGCAAGCGGCAAGTAAATAGGGAAGATCCCATGGCGCACGCACGCGGTGTGAATGGAAATTGGTGCATACCAATCCGCACTTTTTTCATTCACGAAACAAAATAACAGAGACGTAAATAAATATAGATTGGAAAAAGGAAGTAACTTCAAGTGTAACGTGAAAACATGCACATACATCTACTATTGAATTCGGATTTTCAAATTATGAAAAATGTAAAAATTGCTTTATCCTCAGTCTTAGAGATTAAACACAATTTATAAGTATAAAAATAAAGTAGGCCTACACACAATTGCAATGCACACATTTTTGTTTCATAAAACTCTCTTATGAATTTGTGTAGTGAATGGAAGAAAGGTTAAAAAAGTGGAAGCCGGAAGAGATTGTTTTGTGTAATAAGAACGACTACCAGTCAATACACAGATAGATACTACTCTCAGGTTTGACTTTAGCGAGGGAAATCTGTTATATCATGTTATAAAATGGTTCAATTTAATAATTTATACACCTAAAAATTAGCACGGGACCAAAGAAAGTGCAGGGCCCACTGCGGTCGCATATGTTGCAGTGCCTATAAGGCCTGCCCTGCAAAATAGCGGCGTATGATATGAAAAATTTAAAAATTGCATTGCATGTTTCCAACATGACGAATACAAACTTTTCTTGATTATAGATGTGTTAGTGCTCCTGGGACTCATTTAAATCGACAGGATGGCGCGGGGAATCTGTTGTAAGTAATAAAATGGCTTAATTTAATCATTTTTACACTTTAAATTAGAGCGGGTCCTATAAAATTGCGTGTCCTATGAAATGCGGGCCCCACTGCGGTCGCCGGCCCTGGTAAATAGCGGCGTATGCTATGCCGCCGGTCAACTAGTAATCTTTATTGTCCGTAAGGAAATTTGTCTTACAATTTGTGCATTATACAAAACAAAACATTATTTAAACAAAAATGGGGGAGAAAAAAACGTTTCAAAGAATCCAGCCAGTCAGACTGACAGGGAGGGTTGATGTAAGCTTTATAATTAGTTTGTACTACAAGCAAAAGATACATACATAGAACATAAATTAATAGCAGCACCGAGGACAAAGAGAGAAAGTAATGAATTAAATGCTACGAAAATAAGGGACTGCGTCGACCGGGGCCCGAACCTGCGACCCTGGCAACGGCAACACCGCCTAGCGATAACGCACCAAGCGAAGTTAGCCTCTAGAGTCTAGACCATCCGAATGCCCAAAAAACATTCATCTGGTCTAAAGACACCACACCCGTATGCAAATTACCACCCCAGTGGTCAAAGGTCACAAGCCACAGCCCGCCTCCCCCACCCCGCAGCATCCGTTCACACACAACCAGAGTCGACACAAACAGCCACTAGGCATGTATTAGACATGCAAAAGAGTTTAGAAATTTGAGTTTACGACGAAAAAAAAAAAGTACACAATTTTACCTTTACCTATCCTTTAGTCTGTTGGACCTTTGGGGCACCACTCAAGATTCGTCGACCGTCTTCTCCATTCCTCCCTTTCCTTAGCCTTAGTTAGACCCACATTTAATGGCATTCCCGTCCATTCTTTTATGTTGTCCTCCTATCGCTTTCTCCGTCTACCTCTTCTTCTTTTTCCTGGTACTGTTCCCTGAAGGAAGGTCTTAGCGAGCCCCGAAGATCTTGTGATATGGCCACATTTAGCCTGGGTTGTTTTTTTTTTACGATAGCAAGCAGGTCATCATGGGGTCCAATCGCTGCAGTAACCCTGTCTCTAATCTCTTGGTTTGGGATGCGGTCTTTAAATGTGATGACTAGGATCCTTCTGTAGCATTTCATTTCCATTGCTAGGATCCTCCTCTGTAGCTCTGCAGTCAGCTTCCAAGGCACGCAAGCATATAGAAATGTGGCTATGACCAGGGAGTGCACCAGTCTGATTTTGGTGTAGCCCTACACAATTATCCTAAATTAAAAAAAAAATAAATAAAACACCTAGATTGTCAGCATTTCCTATATTCTGTACACCGCGAATGAACCAAAATAGCCAGGGGCGTAGCTAGGGATTCGGGGGCCCGGGGGGATCGACCTCTTTGGGGGCCCCTTGCATTTTGACATTCGACATTTGACATGACGCAAAAAATATATAAGTCCAAGATCAAATTGGTTCAGTGTATTAGTAAACTTCACAAAAAATAATAATTAAGATTCTTTTAAAGAATAATACCGTTGTTTATTAGCTAAATAATGGACAAGTGACTAATCTCAATTCATATCGCTTCACGTCGTGCAGCAAAGACATCTATAACATCATCTACATCGATACTTTCTAGTATTTGTGACTTCACTGACATTAAAGCCATGATAAGCCTTTCTTGCGTCATTGTGCTCCTGGGATATTTTTTTTAGAATGACGCAATGGAAGTGGCCTGAGTTAGCGGTATTCAAAGGATGGTGCAAGGTTTGTTCTTTATATATATATAGCACTTAGCGCGGCCAATAGTAAGCCAACAATGGCTACGCAATGTTCTATGTTTTGTAAAAAAAAAATAAAAATAAGGAAGGCCCACAGCGTTAAGGCGGACATACTGTCTTGTTATTGTTATAGCGTTAGAGACGGATTAGCCGATTAGCGTGATGTGGTACGGTATATATAGTTTATCCTCACGGCTCAGGGCCCGCACATGACACTCGCCAAGGGCCCCGCGCACTGCTAAGGACGTCCCTGTTCGTGGCAACAAAGAGAGTAATATTCTTAGTTTTTGCTGCAAGCACATGCTTGATCTCATTTGAAAGGAACATAAATCGGCAACTAATCTATTAAAGATTTGCATTTTAAAATGTAAAACTAACTTTAACTTTTCTCTGTCGGAAAAATATTACACAAATGTCAACAAACGTACTGATAGACCTAGATCTAGATTTAGTCTTTGTTTAATTGATAATAATAAATTATAATAAATTTAATCCATAAATGTTGAAAAAAAAAACCTGTTGACACTATTTGCCAATCAAATATATTAATTTATGTATTTAAAAACACATTTGGGACACCCGTTTGGGGGACCCCAAAGTGGGGGCACGGGGGATTTTCAAAAGCTCCCCCTCCCTCCCCCCTTTAGCTACGCCACTGAAAATAGCTAATAGCTATTTATAGTATTTATAGCCAATTATAATGAACGAAAACTCCACTAGGCTTATGGAATTCTTACTGCACTGTAATGCAGTGGATATTTTCATGATAAGCTCCATGATAAGCTGAACTATATTTAGGACGCTAAATTTAGCTGCTCTGTTGCCAACTAAAAAGAAACAAATTGTGCTAGAAGTTTAGCACTCTCAGTTTTTGGCTTCAACGTATCGAGTCTCCTTACTATTAAGTTGACCATCTGTTTTTTAATTATACATTATAGGTCAAAGAGTGAAAGTCAAACAATTATTACATTCTTCTTCAAAGGAAGCGCCGTGGGTGAGCGGTAAAGCGCTTGGCTTTGAACTGGCGGTTCCTGGTTTGAAGACTGGGATTTTTAATTTCGGGATCTTTGGGCGCCTCTGAGTCTACCCACCTCTATGGGTACCTGAAATTAGTTGGGGAAAAGTAAAAGCGGTTGGTCGTTGTGGTGGCCAAATGACAACCTCGTTAACCTTGGGCCCCCGACACAGATGATCCTCACATCATTTGGACCATTAGACTACAGTGTGTCCTGACACAGATGATCCTCACATCATTTGTACCATTAGACTACAAGGTGTCCCGACACAGATGATCCTCACATCATTTGGACCATTAGACTACAGGGTGCCCCGACACAGATGATCCTCACATCATTTGGACCATTAACCTACAGGGTGCCCCGACACAGATGATCCTCACATCATTTGGACCATTAGACTACAGGGTGCCCCGACACAGATGATCCTCACATCATTTGGACCATTAGACTACAGGGTGTGAAAGGAGAACTTAACTCTGTTTAAATAAAACATCGTTTTGTTTTTACTAACGAGTTCTTTTTTTTTTCTACATACCGGATGCAACAAAAAGCTATTTATAGTTTCCCCGTTGTACACTAACATGTCCAGTAGACAAAATAAAATTATGGAAGGGGTTTAAGAGGTAGTACTCCAACTGACTCTTAGGCATTTACAGAGATTCCGTCTGTTGGTGACATTGCATCAGTTTGAGACCAAGTGTGGTACAAATTTTATAAAATACTCAGAAAGACATAAAGATAACATAAAGATAAAGGCACTTTCCTTGTTCCTTATGCTAGGACAAATTTGTAAAAATGCTCCTTCTTCCCAAGCGCTATTAGAGCATGGAATTGTCTGTCTGAGCCAGCCAGGAAAGTCAGTGACTTGGCAGAATTGAAGTCATTGGTTAATATGCATGACTAGGTGCAGATGATGTAAAGCAGTGATTCCCAAAGTGATCTATATAGACCCTCAGGGGTCTAAGAAGGCTTCCAAGGGGTTTACGAAAGTGAAAAAATAAATTGGGGATCAATGAAATGTCCACGGGGGTCTACAATAATGGGTCTACATATAAGCAGGTTGTGACTGTGCAGCGCTGTGGGCTGCAAACTGCCTTATGTCGTCTGCTCCTTATTTTTGTCCTCAGGCTTGACCCATGAAATCTTTTTCCATGTTTGTGTAGAGTTGTAAGGCAGCAGAGTTTTGAATTTAGCTTTGGGTAGCTAGCCAAGGCCAATGAGACATTTCTGCTCGCTTACTGATTTAGGCGACAGTTACTCCCCTTCGCCCCTTCTCCTGTTAGTGAAAACAATTCTGCAGATTCAATATTTGAGCCAGACGTGAAAGATCACAAAATTACACGAGAAACTTCTCTTTGCGAAAACTTTGACAATGATAAATAATGTATATTTGTATGATATAATAGGTGATTTCATTAATGTGAGATTTATATTAAACCCAATTCCTTCTTAAATAACATCCACTCTCGTGGACCCCCATTTGGATGTCATGGACCCCCAATTCTTTTTTTCACTTTCGTGGACCCCCTGGAAGTCCTCGTGGACCCCTGGGGGTCCATATGGACCACTTTGGGAATCACTGCTCTAGGCCAAGCAATTAATATTTAATGTTCGCAGGACTACGTCGTAAAACAACAAATTCCTATCTGAAGCATAATATCCTTGTGTGTTTGATGATATTTGAATTTTATAATTAAAAAGGTAAATCTCTATGACGTAATCTGTGCCTTTAATTACTTTTTCACTCTTCAACTCACTACAGTTACCCTGTTACCTATCCCTTAGTCTGTGAACCGTTGGGGCACCAAGCAAGACCTGTAGACCGTTTTTTTTTTCCATTCCTCTCTGTCCCTTGCCCAGTTTAGAACCTCTTTCAGTGGCAGGCCGTCCATTCTTTTATGTTGTCCTCCCACCGCTTTCTCTGTCTGCCTTTTCTTCTTTTTTTCCTGGTACTGTTCCCTGTAGGAAGGTCTTTGCGAGCCCCGAAGATCTTGTAATATGACCATAGATTTCAGCTTGCGTTTTTTCACGGTAGTTAGCAGTGCTAACACTACAGTTAGAAATTAGTTTTAAAAAATGTTGAAGAATTAGCAAAAAATTTTCAAGTTAAGAAGGGGGTCTACCAAAAACAAAAAACCAAGGCAAGGGGTCTACGAGACTAAAAAGCTTGGGAACCACTGATGCAAAGCTTTACCACGCTTAAATGCCAGAGAGACCCTGGTTAAAACTTAGTTCAAGGCTACAGCAGGGAAATATAATCAACGTAGGTTAAATTAAATAACAATTAAATGTAAAAGGTTCAATGATGAGAATTGAGATGTCACAGTTCTTTATTCTAAGGAAAGATAAAAAAGGAGGAGTAGTAGCTTGGGCCAAGGGAGAGAGAGAGATAGAAAGTTAGATCTAGAATTCGCTAGTTTAAAAGTAAATAGTTACTCATTTTATTGATCATTATTATCGTATTCTTTTTCTGCTTTATATATCTAATGTACATAACATTTATTATTTCAAGTTTGAGTTTAAAAAAATTAAGCTCTATAAAGGTATATCAACTTTACGTTACTACATTGTTTATTAATGTGTTTGAGCAATAATGAAGGCACCTCCGGATTCGCATATGTCACAAGTTTTATCAAGATCTGCAAATAAAAGTTCCCCTTTCAGACCTTGTGGTCAATAGCCATAGGGCAGATGATGCAAAGGCCATCTGATTCTGTGGCCTACTGTTAACGAGGGTGTCATGTGGCCAGGACAACGACCAACCGCCTTTACTTTTCCCCAACTAATGTCAGGTAGCCATTAGAGCTAGGCGGACTCAATGTCTCAGAGGCGCCCAAGGATCCCGAAATAAAAATCCCAGTCTTCAACAGGATTCGAAACCCGCGACCCCCGGTTAAGAAGCCAAGCGCTTTACCGCTCAGCCACCGCTCCTCTCATCAAATCAAACATAATAAACACGTGGCACCGACCAGATGACACATTCAATCCTGTTGTAATTTGTACTGTTACTGTACTTCTAGTTTGTACTGTTACTGTACTTGTAATTTGTACTGTTACTGTACTTGTAATTTGTACTGTTACTGTACTTGTAATTTGTACTGTTACTGTATTTGTAATTTGTACTGTTACTGTACTTCTAGTTTGTACTGTTACTGTACTTCTAGTTTGTACTGTTACTGTACTTCTAGTTTGTACTGTTACTGTGCTTCTAGTTTGTACTGTTACTGTACTTCTAGTTTGTACTGTTACTGT
>JADKLZ010000746.1:0-10832 GCA_021533235.1 Biomphalaria straminea
TCATTTTTAATTCACGCCGTCCTGGTAGTATCAGGGCTTTTCAGTGTAAGCCTTTTCAGCGTTCTGCTTGTCGCACAGTTGAAGAGTCAAACAAGCTGGAGAAAGATGCACACCAGAAGTGAAATTCAAACGGAATCCCTGACGACTCGTGACCGGAAGTCATCAGTCCTTATAGCTGTGCTGGCGGTTGTCATGGCGATAGTTGACGTTCCCTTGGTTACCTTGTCGTTGGTGCAATCATTTGTGAAAGACTTTAGTGCTTACGGGAGACAATCCAATCTTTTTCATGTCGCCTGGTCCTTTGACTTCATTGTTGCAGTTTCTCAGCCTAGTATTAATTTCTTTGTCTATTACAAAATGAGTTCTAGATATAGACAGACATTTCTATCTTGCCTTCACCGTGCTACATAGTCAAGAGCTTTACGAATAAATATTACGTACACATACCTTTAAGTACTATAATTTAGTTTGCTAAAAGAAAATTGTTCAATGCAGGTTTAGTACTACAGGTTTTCACATCATAACAGATTCGAGGTATTTTTTTTTTGTGTGTGGCCAATGCGAAAACTTATACATTTTATTTTCCCTATCAGCGCAGGCAACCATACTTTTCAAAGTTATGGTGGATTGATGAACTTATTGAAGTTAAAAAAAAAATTAGTCCCGCTCTGCTTCGGCATTGCCACTGTTAATCAGTACTGAATATCAAATATTCGATAATAGACCTGAAGTGTTCAATGGTTTGATTTCATTTTAGTATGAATATCTGATCACGTACCTTCGATGGATTTGAAAACATTGGAGGAAGAAGAATTACTAACTTGCGCTTCGTGACATCGATTGCCAAGCAGGGGCAGAAGACGAACTAGCCGACCTAGTGATGCGCATTGACAAGACTTCCACAGCATATGGCATGCAAATAAATGCACAAAAATACAACAAATTATGACCAATAGCCAACAGGGCTTTACAAGAACAATCAGTATCGGAGATGAAAAGCTAACTAGCGTTAGAAGCTTCAAATACCTCAAAGCTATTGTCTCAGATGAGGGAACAATACCCGAACTACTGGCCCATATAGCATAGTCCACAGCAGCCCTTTCTAAACTGAAAATAATACGGAAAGACAAAGGCTAATCCCTCGGCACCAAAATCAGACTGATGCGCTCCCTGGTCATGGCCACATTTCTATATGCTTGCGAGTCTTGGACGCTGACTGCAGAGCTAGAGTTGAGGATCGTAGCAATGGAATTGAGATGCTACAGAAAGATCCTAGGCATCACATTTGAAGACCGCATCACAAATCAAGAGATTAGAGACAGGGTTACTGCAGCGATCGGACCCCATGATGACCTGCTAACTACTGGAAAAAACGCAAGCTTAAAATCTATGACCATATTACAAGACCTTCAGGGAACAGAACCAGGAAAAAAAGAAGAGGCAGAGAAAGCGGTGGGAGGACAACATAAAAAAATGGACGGGCCTGCCATTGAAAGAGGTTCTAAACAGGGCAAAGGATAGAGAGGAATGGAAAAAGACGTCGACAAGTCTTGCTTGGTGCCCCAACTTGTCCAACAGGCTAAGGGACAGGTTAAGGTAAAAGGTAATATGGTCATGGCCTTACTTAATCATTACAATGGTTAAATGTTGAAGAAAACCTACCTAGAAACAATAAGAGTAGGTATGTATAAAATAGTTATCCCTCAATGTCAATGTAAAACACATTTAATAATTGAATTTCATACCATTAGAGACACCAGAAGATGGATATTAGTCTATAAATGTTACAGCAAAACACTATAACAGTAGCAATAATTATAAAAAAAATAATAAAGATCATAAATTCACAACAAATGTAATTTTTTTCATTTAACGGTTGTTTAATTTTAATTATATATACTGCTACTTGATAGTATAGGTGTTCAGACTGGGCTATTGCTCAGATTATATATATATATATATATTTGTCCAGTGCCTTAGATATGTTCAGCACCCTAGATATATTTAGTACACAAGATATCGCCTGAACTCTAAATGTCTTCAGCTATAGATATGTTCAGATATGTAGCGCCCAGATGTTTTCAGCAAGCAGAATTCAGAGATATAGAGTGCACACCTATGTTCAGAGATATAGAGTGCACACATATTTTCAGGGGCCCAGATATATTCAATGTCCACATTATGCATAGTGCCCAGATATTAACGATGACCAGAGATGTGTAGTGCACATATATGTTTAGTGGCAAGATATGGTCAGTGCCCCCGTAATATGCACCGCCCATATCTTTTCACTGACTAAGAGATTATAGCGTACAAATATGTGCAATCCTCAGATATGAGAATTGTCCTAGAAATGAATATTACCCAGATATGTTCAGTGCTCAAATATAGTGCCCATGTATTTTCATCCCAGAAAAATGTACGTACTACACAAATATGCATAGTGCCCCAATATGCATATGACTTAGATAAGTTCAGTGTCCATATATGCTCAGTGCCCCGATTTGCACAATGCTCAGGTATGTTCAGTGCCCTGATATATTGCTCATATAATTTCAGTGTCCAGGTGTGTTCAGTGCTTAGATATGTATAGTGGACAAACATGTATAGTTCAAAGAAATGCATCGTTCACTATAAGTGAAGATCCTAGAAAATGTTTGAGCTCTACCAGGTAATTACTGATCGTTAATTAATGTCTAAGTAATATATTTTGTTAGCAAGCTCTGCTGCATTGTCTATTCAAAGTCGTTAGCATGTTTACGGTATAAAGCTTTGATTAACTAAGACAAACGTAATACAAAAAGTAACGCTACACTACAATATCATGGTATTGATTTGTCATGAAAATGAATGGTCAAAGAAGTACGCGTGATAAGAACTATTACGGTAAACATCTTCTGAGAGAGTGACAGCTAACATTAAAGAAAGAATTGTTTAAACACAAATAACAGAACCCCCTAAGCAAGAATTTTAGAAAAAACTAAACAATTTTGAAAATTATTTGAAAAAACAGAATAATGTAAAAATCTAAACACAATAATAAACTAATACAAGAGAAAAATCTACTAATGGACTGGAGAGTGATTGATATAGATTAGTTAAGAAATAACGTATTCCCCTAGTAATTAGCTTCCTTTTATTCGGTGTATCAAAGTCTTGCTAGATAGACTCGTTCATTGTTGATCAGTCAAAAGACATTTATTGCTTATAATTAAATTCTTAAATAGGCCATTCTTGTCTGTTAAATTGAGCCAAAATCGTTAATATTGTTGTTAAAAACTTCAAAAAAAGTCAAATTAAAGTTGTCATTGTCTTTAAATTCATTATTATGAAGTGTTTCGTTTGTTTGTATAGAAACAAAACAGATCATTTTATGTCAACAAAAATAGACTAAGCATTTACCGCCTTCTATTGAGCCACGGAATCCTTTTATTGTCCTTATCAACTTCAATAACAGATCTATGTTTAGAAAGACATGATCTATTCATCTAACTATAACACCTGCAATTTTGATTCATAAATTAAAGAGCGAAATCATTGATATTTTAATTTCAACGCCTGAGACTCTAGCCTTAAACTCATCGCTTCTTAAAAAAAAAGTTATATTTTAGATCTAAGTGGCAGGCAGACAGGCTTCGTCTTACCCTTTGATTAATTTTTTTTAATGTATTGAACAGTCAGTGAAGTTTGAAAAGAAACTCGATTAAATATCGTCTGTCACTATCCTAGAAATCTCTGTAAGAATGTCTGTAAGTGACACTTTCAAATAATAACGATCATACCAGGTTGATATGTTATTGGTTTAAAACAATTGTTCCATTTCAGAATCATTAAAGTCAGTAACCAAAAATAGATGGTAGAAAAATAACACAGAGATCTAATCATTTCCGAAATAATTATTTTACAAACATTGGTGAAAGCTAGTCAAATGCAAAGTACTCTTTTTATACACAGAATAATCCTATGTACTATCACAGGCAGTTTTGGTCTAGTGTCTAATATCATACACATATGCGTCTTTGGCAGGCAACAGAGAACATTAATTAATATCAGCTTATTCACTTTGGCCATAACAGATGTTTTTCGAATCGTGGCATTGAACTGGATGAATCTATGTTCATCCCACATAATCCAGTGGCTAGATGTGTCATATGTCTTGGTAGAGCTGTCGTACCGTACAGCAAGTTGGTGCATAAGATGCGCCAATAGAATCACCATGTTCACCGCAGTATTTATCACCGCCGAACGATGTATCTGCATCATGGTCCCTCTGAAAGTCAAGAAAATTGTCACCCCATTTAAAAGTGTTGCGGTCTTAATCACAATAGACGTTTTTAATGTGTTTGGATTTGTTTATGAATGTATTCCCAGTAACTACAGCTGGACATTTGCTACAACCCAAAACAAGATGCTAATAGCTTTGAAGATTCGAAGCAGCTTCGAGAATGAAGGAATCCCGTTTACCCTTAACACAGTGCTAATGAGTGTAGCTCTCTTTTGTGTGATCTTCTTCACTGTTGTACTTGTGGTCAAGTTGAATCAAAAGACACAATGGCGGCTGGAAAGTACGACAGATGACAGACAACGTAAGATGTTCAAGACTAAAGATCGTAAAACTGTCAAAATGGTGATCCTTATGGCTACGGTCATGGTCATTTGTTACAGTCCAGCTGTCATGCTGTCCGTCGTCTCGGTTTCATTCCCAGAGTTCAACGTTACTGGCCCACTGGCTTCACTGTTTCATATCGTCTGGACTGTGGTCTTTGTACTGGGGACAGTCAACGCCAGCGTCAACATTTTTATCTACTACTCAATGAGCACCAAATATAAAGACAATTTAAAACAGTTGTTGCGAGGTACGACCTATATATAATACACATGGACCTATACTTGGTTGACAATCACAATGGACAGATGTAAATCCTAGGTTCAAATTGTAATTAATATTTTACATTTTAAAAAGTCTATCGATTTCTGAAGGATGCCAAAAGATCTTTTGAAAACAGGGCATTTTATTTGCTTCGCTACATTCTATTTGTAAACTTTATTTAATCTGTCGGATATTTTATCGCAATAAACATTCTCTCTCTTTTTTTTTTAACCAAGATTATATCAACTCACTCTTCCTGTCTGTCTGTCTGTCTGTATACTAAAAAGTTTGTACATGTTATTTTCCTATACTCAAATCACTGTCTGTCTGTCTGTCTGTCTAGTAAAAATATGTATTTCTTCACCCATTCTCGCATGAAGTTGAAACTTCACACAATTATTTATTCTCGTAGACAAGACATGAACCAATTATTCTAAAAATCAATTAAGTACTGGAAATTATTTTTTTTTGTTTGATACCAACATAGGGAACTAATCCTTCAGATAGCACTGACATCATCAGTGACATGACTAAATGTATTGGGTTTTAAACAAGCAGAAAAGTCAATGATCGCAAATGGTGAACACACCAGAAGTTGGATCCGGTGATTAAAATTTGTGACCATACACTTGCATCGAAGATTGCCCTCTATTGTCACTTGACAAGTTAAAACAAAATTGGCCTACTAAATTCCGTTTCAGTGACCCAAATTTCATTGAGAGAAAAAGTCACCAGCTGAATAATCTACACCTTTATACAATTATGTTATCTTTTCAAACTACTTGTATGACTCTCCCATGCCAACTATTTTTTACATTACAGAGTTTCTCCTATTACTAACCCGTATATAGATCTAGATCTATATATAGATCTATATATCAGATAAGTCGTTTCCAAGAAAGAATGCTATTTAGCCTAGAGATCTACTTATTAATATTAGTATTAGGTCATTAGATAGATCTATTTTAATGTTTTTAATAGGACTAAACCTAGATTAGATCTATACTTTAACTTATAGATCTAGATAGTAGGACGTAATCATCTTCTTTTTTGAAGTAACGTCTGTATTAGTGTATTCTTATACTATAAGTACTGAAAGTAGTATACTTCACTCATTAATGAAAGCAATACAAAAAAGTCAGAGGGGACAAGGATCCAGGACAGTAAAGGAGTCGCAAGAACAGAGTTCAATGGCGAAGTACTGTTGTGGTCCTGCGCTCCACTGGTCAAAAGGACTAATCTAATCTTATATTAAAAATCACACGCCAAACATTACCAAATTTAAATGAACTTTTTGAACAAAAATGTCTCAGGAACATTGGGAAATGTCTTGAAAGACAACAGTCATCTGCCTCATTACTCGTTGATCAAGAAACATGAAAATTATGAAGTCGCTGAATGAACTCTTTATGTGGTGTCTGTTCTGTTTATAGGAATGTTTCTGTTGTTTTGTCTTAAAGTAAAAAAGTAAAATTTCCCTTTCAGACCTTGTGATTTATAAGGCAGATGATGTAAAGGTCATCTGATTCTGTGACCTACGGTTAACGAGGGTGTCATGTGGCCAGCACAACGACCAACCGCCTTTACTTTTCCCCAACTAATATCAGGTACCCATTAGAGCTGGGTGGACTCAAAGGCGCCTGAGGATTCCGAAATAAAAAGTCATAGTCTTCACCAGGATTCGAACCCCGGACCCCGATTCGGTAGTCAAACGCTTTAACGCTCAGCCACCGCACCTCCAAATGTAAAGTGTCCCTGTCAGACCTTGCGATCTATGAGGCAGTTGTTGTTAAGGTCATCTGTTTCTTTGGCTAACGGTTAAAGAGCAGAGTTTTATAACAGCACAACGACCAACCGCCTTTACTTTCCCCAACTAAAGTCAGGTACCCATTAGAGTTGGGCGCCCTAAAAATCCCAAAATTCAAAATCCTAGTCTTGACCGGGATTCGAACCCAGGACCTCAGGTTCGGAAGCCAAGCGCTTAACCATTCGACCACCGTTTTGTCTTAGTATGACAAAAACAGTTCTTGTAATCTACACAAATTTCCATAATTATTAATAATCCAGTAAAAGTCATGGTGTTAGTCTTAATGTAATGACTTAAGAAATATGAATAAAATATCTTTTATTTATAGTTAAAACACACAATGGGCACATTTTATTTCAAAGATAATTTCAAGAATGCAAGAACATCTATAAAGCTAATATTATTGTATTATTTCTAACAAATTAACTCTACAGTTTACAGATTTCAAATTTCCATCTTCTGTCCTCCGCGCCATTGTGATGACAGCTAAATGCACTTTTCACAGCGTGGCCTTCAGGGACATTGAGGGTCAGTTTCTCGTCATAGTCGTTGACAAAGTTGGTCAGGTAGCAGCCGCTGGTTTGCTTCTCCACCACCCGGCAACATTGAAACTTGAAGCGTCTGTCTTCCGGGCCGTTGTCATGGTAACTAGACACTCCGGTCATGACGGTGCCATCAGGACAGGAAAAGGCAACCATTTCATCAAAAGTGTTGACGTAATCTGATTAAACGAAACAATTTTTTTTAATCCTAATGCACGCTCTATTACGTTCTATCTCTCTCTCTCTCTCTCTCACTCTCTCTCTCTCTCTCTCTTTATATATATATGAAGTGGGAAGCGTGGTCGAGAGGCTAAGTGCGGCTTGAGCTTGGCTTGCTTGGCTACCTAGAAGGGGGCTCGAGGTTCGACACCCGACTCGGGCAGAGTTGTGTTTACTGAGCGCCCAAAGGCAGCACGGGAAACCAACTCCTAGATACCCCCCTCCCCCCCACTGGTCCACAAATGAGATTGGACCAAAGCGCTCTGAGCATGCTATAAGCATGAAAGTAGCGCTATACAAAAGCTATAATAATAATAATATATACTGTAGAACCTCGAGATACGAGCAGCGTCAAGAGTGAAATTTCCGTTCGTTCTACGAGCAACAATTCGAGTTACAAGTCCAGCTTAATATCTGAAACCTTTCGACGATGATCGTGCGGAATCGGATCTTTCCGTTTTCACTCGAAATAGGAACCATCATTGCCTGCGGGAAAATATATATCAGCCACTAGTTGGACAAATACAGCAGAGAGTGGGTACACCATGGTCTCGACCAATCGCACGTATCACAACGCTTAACAAAGGCTCGATTTTTTGCCTGAGCTAGCCAGGAAAACCAGTGACTTGGCAGAATTTAGGTCACTGGTAAATAAGCATGACTGAATGCATGACGCGTAGGACGTAGTCATCTTCTTTTTTGAAGTAACGTCTGTATTATATAAGATAAGATAAGATAAGATTTGGTACTGTGAGTATTGTAGCTAGCGAATTTAGTGATTTTGATTGGAATTATTCTTGTGCATTAAGAATCCCATCATGGGTGCATCAAAGATTTTGTTTAGCCTGTTAATGAAGTTTTAACATAGCCTTAGTTCTATGCAGTCAACTCGTCCTCCCCCCCCCCCCGGACCCCTGTGGCCGCACGCGGTCAGGCGGGGGGGTCAGCCCCCCCCCCCCCCCGATAATATTCAGTACATTTATCGTTACATTACATTCATTTCATTCTTATCTTCTCTGCATTTCTCATTTCATTATTTATTTTATTGTTGATGTATACGTGTTTCATGTACATTTATTAATGACGAGCAATTCGACTTACGAGCTCGCAGGGCCCGTCTTAGGCCACTGCAACCTATGCGATCGCAGTGGGCCGCGGGCTTTCATAGGCCCCGCGCTAGTTCTAGGTGTAATTATTTAATTGCAAAATATTTACGAAAAATTCCTGGAAATCTCCTGAATTCATTAAAATCTCTTGAAAACTCTTTAAAATCTCCAGTAAAATAGACAAAATTGTCATTTGTGGGTGTCATTCATCGCGGAAAAACGCCAATCCTACGCGCGATAAAAGAAAAAAAGGCATTGTCAGCTTTCATGTAATAAAATGTAATAATCGGCGATTTTTTACCTGAATCGATAGTTCGAATAATTTATATACTTTTATAGTCACTGGTTTATAAATAGATCATTGTTTACAAGGTTCTTAAAGTACAGATCGCAAATTGTAACTTTTTCGAATATTTTTTCTTACACAAAGTCTTAATTTTCACTTATTATCTTTATTCCCAAACAGACTAGGCCCCGCGCAATCAGTTTCGCATAGGGCCCGCACTTGCAAGGACCGGCCCTGCGAGCCCGGGTCTGGAACGAATACGAATTAAGCTCGTATCTCGAGGTTCCACTGCATATATATATGTAGTAAGCCTATGTGGTTACTGACAAGACATTGTGCACCTTTGTACTTTCATTAAACTTTATGACGCTTATAAAAGCTGGTTACAGAAATACACCAGAGCTAGTAGTTAAAAGAGTGTGTAGGCATATTCTACACTCCGTTAATCTATCAAGATGTTCCGTCCACGTGTAAGTCGCCCATTCCTATACCTGTACCAAAGCGGCCAAACCAATGGAAAGCAGTGGCGTAGCTAGGGAGGGGGGAGGAGGGGGGAGAATAGGAAAATCCCCCCGGGCCCCCACTTGAGGGGGGGCCCCGAAATGAGTATTTCTTACATTAAAAATTAATTATTACGCAAAATGTAGGGGCCCCCAAAGAGGTCAGTCCTCCGGGTCCCCTAACGATGGAAAATTTCTAGCTACGCCCCTGATGGAAAGAACGAGTAAAGTCACTGGTAATAATGGTATCTAAATGAATGATGTTTTGCATAACATGATAAACAGATTAACTATTTCTAAAAGTATAACTTGCGCATTGTTTATATCGCTCTTATCTTATCTTATACAATACAGACGTGACTTCAAAAAAAGAAGATGATTACGTCCTACGCGTCATGCATTCAGTCATGCATATTAACCAATGACTTAAATTCTGCCAAGTCACTGGTTTTCCTGGCTAGCTCAGGCAACTCATTCCATGCTCTAATAGCGCTAGGGTAGAAGGAGCTTTTGTACAAATTTGTCCTAGCATATGGGACGAGGAATGTACCTTTTTCTTTGTGTCTTTCTGAGTATTTTATAAAGTTTTGTTTTTGTATTTGAAGATTATGGTTCAGTGTTTTATGTATAATTGCTACTTTACTTTTGAGTCTTCTGTCCTGAAGGCTTTCTAAATTTAGTGATTTTACTAAAGGTGTTACTCTAGTCAAATGTCAATATTGATTTGTTATGAATCTCACTGCTCTATTTTGTGTCTGTTCTAGTTTCTTAATGTTTTCTTGAGTAGGTATAAACAGACAAAAAAAGGTAAATATGGATAGACTATCCTATGATATACCTGACCAGTTACAAGAGTCCGTCTTGCCAACAGTCCGACAGAGAAACTCCCATCTTCTATCTTCGGCTCCGTTGTGATGGACACTCGACATGAAGCTGAGAATTTGAGAGGCAGGGCATTGAAAATCAAAAGGCTGGTCATAATTGTTGACGTAGTCTGCCTCTATAACCATCAGCCCACTAAATGCTACAATAATACATGATAGCAGAGTCATGGCTACTGTGAAGAATAGAAGAAAAAAACACAACACGGCTCAAATGTTCTCTCTAGAATTGATGACTCCAACTTGTTTGGACTGATTTATAGAGCTAGATATTATAATGAGATCGGAGCTGGAAATTGTTTTGTCAAGTCATAGGGGGCAACAATTTTATAAAATTAGAATTGGCACCTTTTTTTCTGAAATCATAGGTGGCAACAGTTTAGTGAAATCAGAGGTGGCAACAGTATAGTGAAATCATAGGTGGCAACAGTATAGTGAAATCATAGGTGACAACAGTTTAGTGAAATCATAGGTGGCAACAGTTTAGTGAAATCATAGGTGACAACAGTTTAGTGAAATCATAGGTGACAACAGTATAGTGAAATCAGAGGTGACAACAGTATAGTGAAATCAGAGGTGGCAACAGTATAGTGAAATCATAGGTGGCAACAGTATAGTGAA
>JADKLZ010000796.1:0-10074 GCA_021533235.1 Biomphalaria straminea
TGTCTCCAGCAAGAGTACAGTAGTCGCGGGATAACTATTCAGGTAGGTGACTTACTCATGCGATATATATTTGAAACTAACCCCCCCCTCCCCAAAGAAAAACAAAACACCTTAGTTTGACTAAAGGTTGAGTTTCTGGCATGAACATACATCTCAGAACTATTTTTCGTTGTTCTAAATGAAGAATTGGGGTCGTGTACACACTGCTTCAGGTTATGTACACACTGCTTCAGGTTGTGTACACACTGCTTCAGATTGTGTACTACATGGGGACTACTACTTAGCAGAGATCAACAAAATCATTGCTTTGTGTTTCTACCGACATTAGTCGTTATAGAAGGCACTAAACACTATCCTGTGACGTAGCAACCCGTGGGCAGTCTAGACCAATAATTTGGTGGCCAGGTCACATGCTGTGACGTCACAAGTCTTCAGGCCTTCTATAACGGATGGCCTCGGTTCTACTCTGTGTGTTTGTTCTCACTGAGACGTTTACTTTATGTTTTCACACTCAACTTTCTTTCATTTTTTTACTTTAAAAAAAATATCTTTCTTCAGTCTTCTTTCTTTAGTTCTGTAGTACTCACTCCATTAATTCTTTCTCTTCTCTTCTCTCTCTCTCTCTCTCTCTCTCTTTCTCATTCTTTCTTACCATCTTCTTCTTCGTTCGTCTTCGGTCATTCTTCATTCACCACAAACCTTGTACAAGCATCACTAAAGAGTTCCCTCCTCCCCCCTCCCCTGAAGTCAACGGAAATGACAGCGCGCGCCCCCTGTGAGGATAACTTTGTGTGTTTAACCTTTCTCACCACGTGGTCAGAAGCCAAGAAAAACGATTGACTTCCAATCTGTTGAGGAAAAACGAATGTATTAAAAGAATAAAAGCCTTTAAAAAGGCCATAAATTAAATGTAAAAAAAATAAACACCAACTAACCTTCAAGCAGTAAGCCTGTATACACTGTCTACCTACACAATGTACTGTATTCCCGCGCTGAATTCACATCATTACGTCTGCTCACGCTGACTGGGACAAAGAACTAGACCAGGCACTTCTCACTACGGGCATGAGTAAGAAAAAAAAAAAGAAGAAAAAAAAAAGTCAGGAGTCATACATAGGCGCAGTGTGTAAGGTTAACCATGAAAGGCTTATTAAGTAGGCGTGGAGGCTTAAATTATATTTAATTAATTCTCGTGTTGTATCCGCTAGCAGGTCTCTTAACATTGTTTTCGTCAACACATACCAAGACACATAATCTGAAGAGCTTTTCACAGCAAAAACTGATGGCTGATTGACAACTATTACATCATTTACAACACTAACCTGAATTTCTTAACAGTTCTAAATCTAGCTTGGTACCTGTAACTAATGAATGTTCGATTAAAAACAGTGGATATTTTTTTACACCCTTCCGCCCCCCCCCCAGAATTTATCCTGCTTAAAGCGAATGTATAGATCTACCAGCTCGACTTGATCAAATTATTAAAGAAAAGAAAGTTTTTATTTCGAGACAGTGACACAAGTAGAAAAAAAAAAAAAACAAGGATTCTATGAAGAATATCGAAACGTCAACAGAATACTAGTGAAGGCTTTAGAGAGAGGCAGCTATACGGACGTAGAGATTTGACAACATTCGACGATTCCCATGATAATATAATCAAACTTCTTGTTAGACATTCGCTATCAACATCGACTAATTTGTAGTGTTGACCTTTCGCCTTGTGTTATTGGATTTCTTGATATGAGTGTTATTAGATTTCTTGATATGAGTGTTATTGGATTTTTTGATATGAATGTTGCCTGCGTTTAACTTGTCTGCATAAGACACAGCGAAAAGCACCTAACAGCAGACAGCAGAATTTTTCCTCAAAGGTACCCCCCCTCCCTCCGCCTCCTTCTGCCTCTTCCTATAGTGAGAGGGTCAAGTGGGGGGGGGGGTAAGACGGAGATCGGAATCTAAAAGTGAATGATATTAAAAATGAGTAGTAGATCTGTAGCCTAATTAGACTTCTATTATTTCCAAACATCTGGCTGCCTGTTTGTGTGATATGACCTTTACTTATGACATGTTGGACACGTTGAAAAACTAGAGAGCCTAGAGAGCGGACATCGCACTTTCAGGGTTTACAAATGAATGAATAGGTTTTAATAAAGCATTTTTTTTCAATTACTTATAAGTACGTTTATTTGCACTAGTTCCGGATAAATTTCTCAACAGTTTCAAATCTTAAAACAACTAATACACAATTGACTAAGTAGTTTGAATCATGTTTATGGGAGGTAATCATAATTAGCACATTCTAATAAACGCTGTAGAGTTGTTCCATCCTTGTGCTCTCCCTTGCTACTCTCTCTCTGGCCAATACAATTGTATGTTAGTATTGCTGTTGATGCTTACACAACATCGTGCACTCCCTCGCCCTTGTTTTAGCACCATACAGTGACACGCGCACAACGTAAAGACTGACGTTTGTTCCGATTTGCGGTCAGTGTGCAATAAACACTATTCAAGAATCACCAGGCAGCTGTGGCCCAGTCAATCACAGAATTGTGAATGGAGTCTCTGAGTTTCCCTGAGAATGGTATCTTGGATGAGCACAATGCGTTTGATTTACAAATACAGAGGCTGGCTTAACATGTGTGTCTCCTACCTTGTTCAATCTTCCTGGATTCACGGGGGAGGAGGGAGGATTATTTTGTGTTATTTAAATCTCAAGGGGGGTTCGCCCCAGCACATGACTTGAGTTTTGCCAAAAAAGGGGTGGAGTTGAGGCCTTTCACTCAAAGAACTTTTTTTTTTTGTTTCTACCAAATTTCGTGCAGAATTAAATTAACTTATCTAGGTAGACCTAGATGTATATCTTTAACATATAACTTAAGTGTTAGGCCTACTTTACTCGCGGGAACTTTAAAACTTCCAATACTCAGGTGTTATAATAAATGAAAAGTTATCGCGAAATCCCCATTTTGATGAAATTATTCACCCTTGTCTACGACCTCAGATCCTCGCTATCAATTGTGAAATCTTAAACCGCACTCATTTGTTCCGTATTCAAATGCAAATGGCCGGCATATCAAAATTAAATCTTTACTTTGTTAAATCCATCGCTGGGTTACAGAAGTAGACCTAGATATTAATCTTATCTTTTAACTTACAAGGATTGCACCTCATATGGGATAAATATCATATGATAAGATACTTTTATTGGTCCAAACAAATAGAGATTTCATTAGACTGCTATAGTTATAGTCCACCTCAGCACAACTACTTGAACACAGATGCAAATACTAATATAAACATTGACACAAAAGTCGTACACACTCACACACAACCAGCGCTTCATGACTTAGGTTTCTATCTATGTGGAGGCGAGGTGGCTGAGCTTGACTTCCGAACCGGGGTCCGGAGATCGAATCCTGGTGAAGACTGGGATTTTTCATTTCGGGATCCTCGGGCGCCTCTGAGTCCACCCAGCTCTAATGCGTACCTGACATTGGTTGGGAAAAAGTAAAGGCGGTTGGTCGTTGTCAAGGCCACATGACAGCCCCGTTGACCGTAGGCCTTAGAAACAGATGACCTTTACATCATCTGCCCTATAGACCACAAGGTCTGAAGGAACATTCTATCTATGTCGTTGACCACACATGGCCTTGCAGCACTAAAAGTGGGAGTGTTTTAAAATCTTTCTCATTTTGAACTTTAATGGAGAGAAGACGACTACTTCGTCCAGATCTGATGTTGGGTGCTGATCGGCTTTAAGTACCTTGTGTGTTTTGGAAAGACAGTTTTCGTGAAAAAGTTCTTCAAGAGATGATAATTGTGTTTTGAGTGATTAACGATGCTTATCTTCTAACTGACAAGACCTAGATATGAATTTCTTATCACTAACAGAGGACGACATATCTTATCTTTTAATTGAAAGAGGTCGACCTAGATCTGTATCTTATAAAATACTTAAGTTTTTTGTGTAACAGAATGAATGCACGTAGATAAAATCTTGATCTAAATGTTACTTACTTTAAACACTGGAAGCCTAGGTTAATAAACTGAGACGCTAACTGGTGTGTGGCTCTATAGCTGAGAGATCGCCTTATAAACTGATGCGTAGCAACATGAAGAGAAAAAAAGAAAGACTACTCGATTGAAACTTGTCTTGCTGTGGAGTTGAGACACATTGAACGCCACTCTAGGTCAACATATTGGGGTTGTAATCAGGGTCATTGCGACATTAAAGGAGAAAAAGGCAGATCTCAACGCGCGAGGACTGATTTTAAGCTAAGATTTACATCTAGACGCAACGCATCCGAAAAGTCATATCAAGTACTTATTATTATTATTAATTGAAATAGATTGGTTCTAAATTTTATCTCATTTCTCTTCTTTCTTTTTAAATTTGATATCCATATTTGACTAAAAACATATATTGAGTTTGTGGAGGGTAAAGCCCTGACGCAAGGGGGCGCGGTGGTCGAATGGTTAAGCGCTCGGCTTCCGAACCTGATGTCCTGGGTTCGAATCCCGGTGAAGACTGGGATTTTAAATTTCGGGATTTTTAGGGCGCCCCTGAGTCCACCCAACTCTAATGGGTACCTGACTTTAGTTGGGGAAAGTAAAGGCGGTTGGTCGTTGTGCTGGCCACATAACACCCTGCTCGTTAACCGTCGGCCAAAGAAACAGATGACCTTAACATCATCTGCCCCATAGATCGCAAGGTCTGAAGGGGATACTTTACTTTACTTTAAAGCCCTGACGCACTGCCGTAAATACGGAGTTCTAATTATATATTACGAGCATGCGCTTCTTAACCTCAACAGACCTGTGACGCGGCAAAGAGCTGTTGGTCTCTACTGCCTACAGGTTGCGACGTTGCAGGTCAGTGTTCAGCCCTGCTATGACCATTGGTCTCGCTTCAATGTCCTGCACATGGTGACAGAGGGACGCAGCCTTTAGTTCTGTTGGCTGGATTTAGATTGACTGCCCATTTATTAAAGCACGGGTCTGTTATCTTTCACCATAGAATCTTCCTATCACATCCGACTTCGTCAATTCTTGTACTTCTTAGAAAATCAATATTAAATAAAGGATCTATATATGTAGTGTTTAAACTTTAAAGAATTAGGTTTTTAACTTCGATTTTTTTAGTACTACTTGTAATGGTTATACTGTTAGTTTGTAATTTTATTTTGTAACATTTTATGAATTGTTTCCCTTAAAAAATATAAAAGATTAGGGGTATGTACCTTGTCTGACTATCAAAGTAGATTTATATATTACGTCCTACATCGGGACTTTATCACTTAACCATCTGCATCCTTCTTTACAATAAGTAACTCCTATATTATTTAAACAATCAATGTACCATCATCTTAATCATTCTCATTTAACTGTTCTAATATTTTCAAAATACAAATCATTCTACTGTTTCAATCCCAGCCATGTATGACCTTATTAGAGTTAATGCTACTGTAATGGTTTCTCATCTCTATTGTAATGGTTCTTGCTGTATTGGTTGAATCAGTTGTAACTGAAGTATTTCTAAGTTGATTCAGGATACTTGGTGCGTGCGTTACTTGTGAAGGTGTATTTTTAAATTACGAGTTTCATGGAGGAAACCATCACATGAACAAAAAACAAAGACTTGAATAACCAAGTTGACTTCGAGATGAACTTTAACAATAACTTTATTTACAAGATGGGCCACAGTCTAGTCAGTCGATAAAAGATGTCTAATCCCCTTGAGAGTCTAGCGGTAACAGATTTTCTATACGTCAAACTTAACCTCTAACCCTACAGTCTTGTGTCGTCATAAAATGTGCGTTCATTGTCGGTACCAAAAAGTGCGCCAGTGGCGTAGCTAAGGGGGGGGGAGGGAGGGGGAGCTTTTGAAAATTCCCCGGGCCCCCACTTAGGGGGGGGGGCCCAAACGGGTGTCCGAAATTTGTATGTAAATACATAAATTAATATACTTTACTGGCAAATAGTGTCAACGGGTGTCTTTTTTTTCAAAATCTAGATCTAGGTCTATCAGTACTTTGACTTTGTTGACATTTTTAAAATATTTTTCCGACAGAGAAATGATTAAGTTTGTTTTACATTTTAAAATGCAAATCATTAATAGATTTGTTGCCGATTTATTTTCCTTTCAAAAGAGATCAAACATTTGCTTGCAGCAAAAAGTAAGAATATTACTCTCTTTGTTGCCACGAACATGGGCGTCCTTATCAGTGCGCGGGGCCCTGGGCGAGTGTCATGTGCGGGGCTTTGAGCCGTAAGGGTAGACTATATATACCGTACCACATCACGCTAACCGGCTAATCCGTCTCTAACGCTGTAACAATAACAAGACAGTAGGCCTATGTCCACCTTAACGCTGTGGGCCTTCCTTATTTTTGCTACAAAACATAGAACATTGCGTAGCCATTGTTGGCTTACTATTGGCCGCGCTAAGTGCTATATATATACTGTATTGTAATAGTTCTGCATAAAGAAAATTCTTTCAACTTAAAAAAAGTTTAAAAATTACTCCTATGGCCATAGCCTATTGGAAAAAAAACACATAGGCGGAAGCAACCAATATTTTATTTCGTATATTAACATCGACATCCAATGGGATTTTATTAGGAAAATGTGTGGTGATCAAGTTTGTGACAATAAAATCTTTGATCGCGGGGCCCCCTCAAGCGCAAGGACTGGGGCGGATGCCCCACTTGCCACCCCCTAAGGCCGCTACTTCCCACGAATAAAACTGTATGATATACAGCGAATTCCAGTATAACAAATGCAATAGTTATTCTTAATAATGCTAGAATTATCCATTATTCGGATTGACCAGGGTGGGGCTACAAAACAGCGTGTCGCATTGGTTAAACCTATGATAACGCAGCCATAATGAGTGGCCGTCTGTCTGGCCTGTGGAAACGTCTGTTAGGCATAAATCCAAAGCAATATTTCTGAACTGTGATAATCACTCTCTCAACCTGGCAGCTTTTCATTCTGCTGAGATAGATCCAACAATTGTCACCTTTTTTTTGGAACTGTACATGAATTTGTTAAACTTTTTTTTTTTTCAAATTAACCCCAGAGATCCTTCCTATTATTAATTTATTATCACATTCTTCCTTTTAAAGTTCTTAAGACTGATATCTACTAGGAACTTTAACAATTCGACCACTTCTGGTTGTTTTGACTGGCACAACAAGTTCTTTAGACGTTGGTCTATAACTGTCTGTTTCGTTTGTTCGAACAGTTTACTTGTAGTTGTCTTCATCAGTATCATAGTACCCAAAGATATCGTGATCGAAACCCTTGTTCAAAAATCGTTGATTTCGTATGTTTTCCCATCGTTTGTTTATGGTGTAAGATCTGGGTGAGGAATGTTTTTTTTATGACAGCTGCTTTCTGCCATGTTTGTTCTAGACGAACTCCCACTTTCTCTCTCTTACTTTCTCTCCGACAGAGTAATCATTTGTATTCTTACTTTTGTATCGTATTTCACTTTGCTTTTCATCTGTCGTTCGTTGAGTAATGTCTCTGCATTTTCAGTTACCGATGGTTTCAATAGTTTGGGATCAGTTGGAATGATGTCCCCGAGTCTTCTTCTCATCAGCAGTTGTGATGCTTATTGGAGTATTTCTATACTCGAGCATAGCAATATATGGATCCTTCTCATCTTTGTATATCCTTTTGCTATTGCACAAAACATACACAATAAATATATTGAAACCCATTCATGTTTTCTTCAAAATAATGAGAAACGGACGAAGCTGATCATCCAATCCAACGAAAAAGCAAAAGAAGGTAGTGAATACTATGGATTCCATGTAATCAAAACAACCAGAAGATAGAAAAGACTTCATGGGAAGTTGAGTTCTAATGTAGGACTCGGTAGGACTTTCAATAGAACTGCAATTCAAACGTGTTGCGACAGAAATGGCAAATCGCTTGTTCAATGAAGTCATTGATGTACGAGCAATTTTCATCAACAAACCAGTAATACAATCCACAATAGACATAGTGCGGAAACAGGCTTCATATGGTGATAACGTGTGCTCAAACCTTGCAACCTCCTCCTAATACCGCTAACCCAGGCCACTTTCATTGCATAATTCTCAAAGCTCAAGTTCATCAAAAACTATCCCAGGAGCACAATAACGCAAGAAAGGCTTATCATGGCTTTAATGTCAGTGAAGTCACAAATAATAGAAAGTATCGATGTAGATGATGTTATAGATGTCTTTGCTGCACGACATGAAGCGATATGAATTGAGATTTGTCACTTGTGCATTATTTAGTTAATAAACAACGGTATTATTCTTTAAAAGAGTTTTAATGATTATTTTTTTATGTTTACTGATGTACTGAACCAATTTGATCTTGGGCTTATATATTTTTTGCGTACATTATGTCATGTCATATGTCGAATGTCAAAATGCAAGGGGCCCCCGAAGAGGTCGATCCCCCTGGGCCCCCGAATCCCTAGCTACGCCCCTGAAGTGCGCAATTCTAAAATAAACTAAACTAGCTATCTAACACTACGCTGGTTGCCTCTTTTCTCCTTAGAGTCTTTCACAGTATAGTTTGAGAAAAATGTTTGAGCACTATTAAGAAAGAAAAAAAACAACCTAAGAATAAAAAGACTTAAAAACAAAGAAATAATAATTTTTTTCAAATATATCCAATATTCTGTTATATTATATATTCTTTGTTTCCATCTACACTCATTGTTTACAACTGTTTCTACCTAGTGTATCACACCATTCTTTGTGGTCAGCAAGCTGAGCAAGATGCGCAAATCCAACCTCCTGGTTCCATCCCCTACAGCTTTCGTCAAGAGTGCCCTGAACACAGTCGGTATACTAGCCAATACTACTGGCTACTGGTCTCATGAAATCCAGGTACATTTATTTTTTATCAGTTCTTTGGCAGAGAGCCGATTGCTAATGTCTTTGGCACCTAAAATATAGTTCTACATTGTGAACTATGTACATTTGTCTCAATAATAAGATAATGCATCTAGTATGGAATTTTCATGTGTTTCAAGAAAGCTTGAAATTATTTGTTTAAAATTTGAACCTTCAAAATATTCTTGAGTAATAATAATTTTATAATATATTAATCTGCTTCCATTGTATAATTACTTTGGTTTGTCTGGTGGAGCAAGGGCTTTCACTAAGATGAGAGCCTGAGCATTAGTTATGGTTGGAAGGTTTTCACCCATACAGCAGTTTCCCCTCTCCAAACAGCTTTGGGGTCCAAATGAACAGTAAATAGCCAAAACAGTTTTCCTTTGGTGGGTAGTGTACCATTAACTAGCTGCACCCCACCCAAAGCTTTTTAGCTTACATGGCTTAATCCCATATGTCATTGTGAACAGTTCAGTCTGAGCCACTGTGATACTCACCTTTGTCCCATATGTCATCGTTAACAGTTCAACCCAACCCAAGATTTGAGCCACGCCACATGAAGGCCAGGAGTTGGAGGGGTTTGCGAGAGGCATGTCATTGAAAACATTTTGCAGGTTAATGGAGTGCTTATATCCATTACACATCTGGCAATGACAACATTTCAAAATCTAGAAATGATAGTTATGATTAAAAAAAAAAAAAAAAGCTGCCTCAGCTAACAGAAGCAGTCTTGTCATGTTACTGTGTTCCTTATATTGTACTTTTATTCATGACTTCAAGTTTTTCTATTTTCCTCCTCAGGCCCTTGCCATGAGTGTTGTGCCAAGTTACTTTGTCAAAAATTCCATGTTGGCAGCCCGAGCTAGAGCTTTGAGAAACAAAATCATTACCGCCAAAATGCAGTAACCTCAGAATCCATCCATTATTTATAGTTGTGCAAAGAGTTTTGTATTAGTTTCTTGAATGATGTTCAGTAATGTATGTGTGTTCTCACTGACCAGACAGATCTTTTTCATGTTTGTTTTATTTTATATTAGACTTTGAAATACTTTGTTTTTTAATAAAGTATTAAGACTTTCTCAATAAAGTTTAAGACTATTATTTGTGGAAGTTGTTTGCTATTATCAGTAGTAGAAGAGAGAGGCTATGAGATATTCAGTAGTAGAAGAGA
>JADKLZ010000797.1:0-10085 GCA_021533235.1 Biomphalaria straminea
TGTCTCCAGCAAGAGTACAGTAGTCGCGGGATAACTATTCAGGTAGGTGACTTACTCATGCGATATATATTTGAAACTAACCCCCCCCTCCCCAAAGAAAAACAAAACACCTTAGTTTGACTAAAGGTTGAGTTTCTGGCATGAACATACATCTCAGAACTATTTTTCGTTGTTCTAAATGAAGAATTGGGGTCGTGTACACACTGCTTCAGGTTATGTACTCACTGCTTCAGGTTGTGTACACACTGCTTCAGGTTGTGTACTACATGGGAACTACTACTTAGCAGAGATCAACAAAATCATTGCTTTGTGTTTCTACCGACACTAGTCGTTATAGAAGGCACTAAACACTATCCTGTGACGTAGCAACCCGTGGGCTGTCTAGACCAATAGTCTGGTGGCCAGGTCACATGCTGTGACGTCACAAGTCAGTGCTCAGGCCTTCTATAACGGATGGCCTCGGTTCTACTCTGTGTGTTTGTTCTCACTGAGACGTTTACTTCATGTTTTCACACTCAACTTTCTTTCATTTTTTTACTTTAAAAAAATATCTTTCTTCAGTTACAAGTCTTCTTTCTTTGGTTCTGTAGTACTCACTCCATCAATTCTTTCCTTTCTCTTCTCTTCTCTCTCTCTCTCTCTCTCTTTCTCATTCTTTCTTACCATCTTCTTCTTCGTTCGTCTTCGGTCATTCTTCATTCACCACAAACCTTGTACAAGCATCACTAAAGAGTTCCCTCCTCCCCCCTCCCCTGAAGTCAACGGAAATGACAGCGCGCGCCCCCTGTGAGGATAACTTTGTGTGTTTAACCTTTCTCACTACGTGGTCAGAAGCCAAGAAAAACGATTGACTTCCAATCTGTTGAGGAAAAACGAATGTATTAAAAGAATAAAAGCCTTTAAAAAGGCCATAAATTAAATGTAAAAAAATTAAACACCAACTAACCTTCAAGCAGTAAGCCTGTATACACTGTCTACCTACACAATGTACTGTATTCCCGCGCTGAATTCACATCATTACGTCTGCTCACGCTGACTGGGACAAAGAACTAGACCAGGCACTTCTCACTACGGGCATGAGTAAGAAAAAAAAAAGAAGAAAAAAAAAAGTCAGGAGTCATACATAGGCGCAGTGTGTAAGGTTAACCATGAAAGGCTTATTAAGTAGGCGTGGAGGCTTAAATTATATTTAATTAATTCTCGTGTTGTATCCGCTAGCAGGTCTCTTAACATTGTTTTCGTCAACACATACCAAGACACATAATCTGAAGAGCTTTTCACAGCAAAAACTGATGGCTGATTGACAACTATTACATCATTTACAACACTAACCTGAATTTCTTAACAGTTCTAAATCTAGCTTGGTACCTGTAACTAATGAATGTTCGATTAAAAACAGTGGATATTTTTTTACACCCTTCCGCCCCCCCCCCAGAATTTATCCTGCTTAAAGCGAATGTATAGATCTACCAGCTCGACTTGATCAAATTATTAAAGAAAAGAAAGTTTTTATTTCGAGACAGTGACACAAGTAGAAAAAAAAAAAAAACAAGGATTCTATGAAGAATATCGAAACGTCAACAGAATACTAGTGAAGGCTTTAGAGAGAGGCAGCTATACGGACGTAGAGATTTGACAACATTCGACGATTCCCATGATAATATAATCAAACTTCTTGTTAGACATTCGCTATCAACATCGACTAATTTGTAGTGTTGACCTTTCGCCTTGTGTTATTGGATTTCTTGATATGAGTGTTATTAGATTTCTTGATATGAGTGTTATTGGATTTTTTGATATGAATGTTGCCTGCGTTTAACTTGTCTGCATAAGACACAGCGAAAAGCACCTAACAGCAGACAGCAGAATTTTTCCTCAAAGGTACCCCCCCTCCCTCCGCCTCCTTCTGCCTCTTCCTATAGTGAGAGGGTCAAGTGGGGGGGGGGGGGGGTAAGACGGAGATCGGAATCTAAAAGTGAATGATATTAAAAATGAGTAGTAGATCTGTAGCCTAATTAGACTTCTATTATTTCCAAACATCTGGCTGCCTGTTTGTGTGATATGACCTTTACTTATGACATGTTGGACACGTTGAAAAACTAGAGAGCCTAGAGAGCGGACATCGCACTTTCAGGGTTTACAAATGAATGAATAGGTTTTAATAAAGCATTTTTTTTCAATTACTTATAAGTACGTTTATTTGCACTAGTTCCGGATAAATTTCTCAACAGTTTCAAATCTTAAAACAACTAATACACAATTGACTAAGTAGTTTGAATCATGTTTATGGGAGGTAATCATAATTAGCACATTCTAATAAACGCTGTAGAGTTGTTCCATCCTTGTGCTCTCCCTTGCTACTCTCTCTCTGGCCAATACAATTGTATGTTAGTATTGCTGTTGATGCTTACACAACATCGTGCACTCCCTCGCCCTTGTTTTAGCACCATACAGTGACACGCGCACAACGTAAAGACTGACGTTTGTTCCGATTTGCGGTCAGTGTGCAATAAACACTATTCAAGAATCACCAGGCAGCTGTGGCCCAGTCAATCACAGAATTGTGAATGGAGTCTCTGAGTTTCCCTGAGAATGGTATCTTGGATGAGCACAATGCGTTTGATTTACAAATACAGAGGCTGGCTTAACATGTGTGTCTCCTACCTTGTTCAATCTTCCTGGATTCACGGGGGAGGAGGGAGGATTATTTTGTGTTATTTAAATCTCAAGGGGGGTTCGCCCCAGCACATGACTTGAGTTTTGCCAAAAAAGGGGTGGAGTTGAGGCCTTTCACTCAAAGAACTTTTTTTTTTGTTTCTACCAAATTTCGTGCAGAATTAAATTAACTTATCTAGGTAGACCTAGATGTATATCTTTAACATATAACTTAAGTGTTAGGCCTACTTTACTCGCGGGAACTTTAAAACTTCCAATACTCAGGTGTTATAATAAATGAAAAGTTATCGCGAAATCCCCATTTTGATGAAATTATTCACCCTTGTCTACGACCTCAGATCCTCGCTATCAATTGTGAAATCTTAAACCGCACTCATTTGTTCCGTATTCAAATGCAAATGGCCGGCATATCAAAATTAAATCTTTACTTTGTTAAATCCATCGCTGGGTTACAGAAGTAGACCTAGATATTAATCTTATCTTTTAACTTACAAGGATTGCACCTCATATGGGATAAATATCATATGATAAGATACTTTTATTGGTCCAAACAAATAGAGATTTCATTAGACTGCTATAGTTATAGTCCACCTCAGCACAACTACTTGAACACAGATGCAAATACTAATATAAACATTGACACAAAAGTCGTACACACTCACACACAACCAGCGCTTCATGACTTAGGTTTCTATCTATGTGGAGGCGAGGTGGCTGAGCTTGACTTCCGAACCGGGGTCCGGAGATCGAATCCTGGTGAAGACTGGGATTTTTCATTTCGGGATCCTCGGGCGCCTCTGAGTCCACCCAGCTCTAATGCGTACCTGACATTGGTTGGGAAAAAGTAAAGGCGGTTGGTCGTTGTCAAGGCCACATGACAGCCCCGTTGACCGTAGGCCTTAGAAACAGATGACCTTTACATCATCTGCCCTATAGACCACAAGGTCTGAAGGAACATTCTATCTATGTCGTTGACCACACATGGCCTTGCAGCACTAAAAGTGGGAGTGTTTTAAAATCTTTCTCATTTTGAACTTTAATGGAGAGAAGACGACTACTTCGTCCAGATCTGATGTTGGGTGCTGATCGGCTTTAAGTACCTTGTGTGTTTTGGAAAGACAGTTTTCGTGAAAAAGTTCTTCAAGAGATGATAATTGTGTTTTGAGTGATTAACGATGCTTATCTTCTAACTGACAAGACCTAGATATGAATTTCTTATCACTAACAGAGGACGACATATCTTATCTTTTAATTGAAAGAGGTCGACCTAGATCTGTATCTTATAAAATACTTAAGTTTTTTGTGTAACAGAATGAATGCACGTAGATAAAATCTTGATCTAAATGTTACTTACTTTAAACACTGGAAGCCTAGGTTAATAAACTGAGACGCTAACTGGTGTGTGGCTCTATAGCTGAGAGATCGCCTTATAAACTGATGCGTAGCAACATGAAGAGAAAAAAAGAAAGACTACTCGATTGAAACTTGTCTTGCTGTGGAGTTGAGACACATTGAACGCCACTCTAGGTCAACATATTGGGGTTGTAATCAGGGTCATTGCGACATTAAAGGAGAAAAAGGCAGATCTCAACGCGCGAGGACTGATTTTAAGCTAAGATTTACATCTAGACGCAACGCATCCGAAAAGTCATATCAAGTACTTATTATTATTATTAATTGAAATAGATTGGTTCTAAATTTTATCTCATTTCTCTTCTTTCTTTTTAAATTTGATATCCATATTTGACTAAAAACATATATTGAGTTTGTGGAGGGTAAAGCCCTGACGCAAGGGGGCGCGGTGGTCGAATGGTTAAGCGCTCGGCTTCCGAACCTGATGTCCTGGGTTCGAATCCCGGTGAAGACTGGGATTTTAAATTTCGGGATTTTTAGGGCGCCCCTGAGTCCACCCAACTCTAATGGGTACCTGACTTTAGTTGGGGAAAGTAAAGGCGGTTGGTCGTTGTGCTGGCCACATAACACCCTGCTCGTTAACCGTCGGCCAAAGAAACAGATGACCTTAACATCATCTGCCCCATAGATCGCAAGGTCTGAAGGGGATACTTTACTTTACTTTAAAGCCCTGACGCACTGCCGTAAATACGGAGTTCTAATTATATATTACGAGCATGCGCTTCTTAACCTCAACAGACCTGTGACGCGGCAAAGAGCTGTTGGTCTCTACTGCCTACAGGTTGCGACGTTGCAGGTCAGTGTTCAGCCCTGCTATGACCATTGGTCTCGCTTCAATGTCCTGCACATGGTGACAGAGGGACGCAGCCTTTAGTTCTGTTGGCTGGATTTAGATTGACTGCCCATTTATTAAAGCACGGGTCTGTTATCTTTCACCATAGAATCTTCCTATCACATCCGACTTCGTCAATTCTTGTACTTCTTAGAAAATCAATATTAAATAAAGGATCTATATATGTAGTGTTTAAACTTTAAAGAATTAGGTTTTTAACTTCGATTTTTTTAGTACTACTTGTAATGGTTATACTGTTAGTTTGTAATTTTATTTTGTAACATTTTATGAATTGTTTCCCTTAAAAAATATAAAAGATTAGGGGTATGTACCTTGTCTGACTATCAAAGTAGATTTATATATTACGTCCTACATCGGGACTTTATCACTTAACCATCTGCATCCTTCTTTACAATAAGTAACTCCTATATTATTTAAACAATCAATGTACCATCATCTTAATCATTCTCATTTAACTGTTCTAATATTTTCAAAATACAAATCATTCTACTGTTTCAATCCCAGCCATGTATGACCTTATTAGAGTTAATGCTACTGTAATGGTTTCTCATCTCTATTGTAATGGTTCTTGCTGTATTGGTTGAATCAGTTGTAACTGAAGTATTTCTAAGTTGATTCAGGATACTTGGTGCGTGCGTTACTTGTGAAGGTGTATTTTTAAATTACGAGTTTCATGGAGGAAACCATCACATGAACAAAAAACAAAGACTTGAATAACCAAGTTGACTTCGAGATGAACTTTAACAATAACTTTATTTACAAGATGGGCCACAGTCTAGTCAGTCGATAAAAGATGTCTAATCCCCTTGAGAGTCTAGCGGTAACAGATTTTCTATACGTCAAACTTAACCTCTAACCCTACAGTCTTGTGTCGTCATAAAATGTGCGTTCATTGTCGGTACCAAAAAGTGCGCCAGTGGCGTAGCTAAGGGGGGGGGAGGGAGGGGGAGCTTTTGAAAATTCCCCGGGCCCCCACTTAGGGGGGGGGGCCCAAACGGGTGTCCGAAATTTGTATGTAAATACATAAATTAATATACTTTACTGGCAAATAGTGTCAACGGGTGTCTTTTTTTTCAAAATCTAGATCTAGGTCTATCAGTACTTTGACTTTGTTGACATTTTTAAAATATTTTTCCGACAGAGAAATGATTAAGTTTGTTTTACATTTTAAAATGCAAATCATTAATAGATTTGTTGCCGATTTATTTTCCTTTCAAAAGAGATCAAACATTTGCTTGCAGCAAAAAGTAAGAATATTACTCTCTTTGTTGCCACGAACATGGGCGTCCTTATCAGTGCGCGGGGCCCTGGGCGAGTGTCATGTGCTGGGCTTTGAGCCGTAAGGGTAGACTATATATACCGTACCACATCACGCTAACCGGCTAATCCGTCTCTAACGCTGTAACAATAACAAGACAGTAGGCCTATGTCCACCTTAACGCTGTGGGCCTTCCTTATTTTTGCTACAAAACATAGAACATTGCGTAGCCATTGTTGGCTTACTATTGGCCGCGCTAAGTGCTATATATATACTGTATTGTAATAGTTCTGCATAAAGAAAATTCTTTCAACTTAAAAAAAGTTTAAAAATTACTCCTATGGCCATAGCCTATTGGAAAAAAAACACATAGGCGGAAGCAACCAATATTTTATTTCGTATATTAACATCGACATCCAATGGGATTTTATTAGGAAAATGTGTGGTGATCAAGTTTGTGACAATAAAATCTTTGATCGCGGGGCCCCCTCAAGCGCAAGGACTGGGGCGGATGCCCCACTTGCCACCCCCTAAGGCCGCTACTTCCCACGAATAAAACTGTATGATATACAGCGAATTCCAGTATAACAAATGCAATAGTTATTCTTAATAATGCTAGAATTATCCATTATTCGGATTGACCAGGGTGGGGCTACAAAACAGCGTGTCGCATTGGTTAAACCTATGATAACGCAGCCATAATGAGTGGCCGTCTGTCTGGCCTGTGGAAACGTCTGTTAGGCATAAATCCAAAGCAATATTTCTGAACTGTGATAATCACTCTCTCAACCTGGCAGCTTTTCATTCTGCTGAGATAGATCCAACAATTGTCACCTTTTTTTTGGAACTGTACATGAATTTGTTAAACTTTTTTTTTTTTCAAATTAACCCCAGAGATCCTTCCTATTATTAATTTATTATCACATTCTTCCTTTTAAAGTTCTTAAGACTGATATCTACTAGGAACTTTAACAATTCGACCACTTCTGGTTGTTTTGACTGGCACAACAAGTTCTTTAGACGTTGGTCTATAACTGTCTGTTTCGTTTGTTCGAACAGTTTACTTGTAGTTGTCTTCATCAGTATCATAGTACCCAAAGATATCGTGATCGAAACCCTTGTTCAAAAATCGTTGATTTCGTATGTTTTCCCATCGTTTGTTTATGGTGTAAGATCTGGGTGAGGAATGTTTTTTTTATGACAGCTGCTTTCTGCCATGTTTGTTCTAGACGAACTCCCACTTTCTCTCTCTTACTTTCTCTCCGACAGAGTAATCATTTGTATTCTTACTTTTGTATCGTATTTCACTTTGCTTTTCATCTGTCGTTCGTTGAGTAATGTCTCTGCATTTTCAGTTACCGATGGTTTCAATAGTTTGGGATCAGTTGGAATGATGTCCCCGAGTCTTCTTCTCATCAGCAGTTGTGATGCTTATTGGAGTATTTCTATACTCGAGCATAGCAATATATGGATCCTTCTCATCTTTGTATATCCTTTTGCTATTGCACAAAACATACACAATAAATATATTGAAACCCATTCATGTTTTCTTCAAAATAATGAGAAACGGACGAAGCTGATCATCCAATCCAACGAAAAAGCAAAAGAAGGTAGTGAATACTATGGATTCCATGTAATCAAAACAACCAGAAGATAGAAAAGACTTCATGGGAAGTTGAGTTCTAATGTAGGACTCGGTAGGACTTTCAATAGAACTGCAATTCAAACGTGTTGCGACAGAAATGGCAAATCGCTTGTTCAATGAAGTCATTGATGTACGAGCAATTTTCATCAACAAACCAGTAATACAATCCACAATAGACATAGTGCGGAAACAGGCTTCATATGGTGATAACGTGTGCTCAAACCTTGCAACCTCCTCCTAATACCGCTAACCCAGGCCACTTTCATTGCATAATTCTCAAAGCTCAAGTTCATCAAAAACTATCCCAGGAGCACAATAACGCAAGAAAGGCTTATCATGGCTTTAATGTCAGTGAAGTCACAAATAATAGAAAGTATCGATGTAGATGATGTTATAGATGTCTTTGCTGCACGACATGAAGCGATATGAATTGAGATTTGTCACTTGTGCATTATTTAGTTAATAAACAACGGTATTATTCTTTAAAAGAGTTTTAATGATTATTTTTTTATGTTTACTGATGTACTGAACCAATTTGATCTTGGGCTTATATATTTTTTGCGTACATTATGTCATGTCATATGTCGAATGTCAAAATGCAAGGGGCCCCCGAAGAGGTCGATCCCCCTGGGCCCCCGAATCCCTAGCTACGCCCCTGAAGTGCGCAATTCTAAAATAAACTAAACTAGCTATCTAACACTACGCTGGTTGCCTCTTTTCTCCTTAGAGTCTTTCACAGTATAGTTTGAGAAAAATGTTTGAGCACTATTAAGAAAGAAAAAAAACAACCTAAGAATAAAAAGACTTAAAAACAAAGAAATAATAATTTTTTTCAAATATATCCAATATTCTGTTATATTATATATTCTTTGTTTCCATCTACACTCATTGTTTACAACTGTTTCTACCTAGTGTATCACACCATTCTTTGTGGTCAGCAAGCTGAGCAAGATGCGCAAATCCAACCTCCTGGTTCCATCCCCTACAGCTTTCGTCAAGAGTGCCCTGAACACAGTCGGTATACTAGCCAATACTACTGGCTACTGGTCTCATGAAATCCAGGTACATTTATTTTTTATCAGTTCTTTGGCAGAGAGCCGATTGCTAATGTCTTTGGCACCTAAAATATAGTTCTACATTGTGAACTATGTACATTTGTCTCAATAATAAGATAATGCATCTAGTATGGAATTTTCATGTGTTTCAAGAAAGCTTGAAATTATTTGTTTAAAATTTGAACCTTCAAAATATTCTTGAGTAATAATAATTTTATAATATATTAATCTGCTTCCATTGTATAATTACTTTGGTTTGTCTGGTGGAGCAAGGGCTTTCACTAAGATGAGAGCCTGAGCATTAGTTATGGTTGGAAGGTTTTCACCCATACAGCAGTTTCCCCTCTCCAAACAGCTTTGGGGTCCAAATGAACAGTAAATAGCCAAAACAGTTTTCCTTTGGTGGGTAGTGTACCATTAACTAGCTGCACCCCACCCAAAGCTTTTTAGCTTACATGGCTTAATCCCATATGTCATTGTGAACAGTTCAGTCTGAGCCACTGTGATACTCACCTTTGTCCCATATGTCATCGTTAACAGTTCAACCCAACCCAAGATTTGAGCCACGCCACATGAAGGCCAGGAGTTGGAGGGGTTTGCGAGAGGCATGTCATTGAAAACATTTTGCAGGTTAATGGAGTGCTTATATCCATTACACATCTGGCAATGACAACATTTCAAAATCTAGAAATGATAGTTATGATTAAAAAAAAAAAAAAGCTGCCTCAGCTAACAGAAGCAGTCTTGTCATGTTACTGTGTTCCTTATATTGTACTTTTATTCATGACTTCAAGTTTTTCTATTTTCCTCCTCAGGCCCTTGCCATGAGTGTTGTGCCAAGTTACTTTGTCAAAAATTCCATGTTGGCAGCCCGAGCTAGAGCTTTGAGAAACAAAATCATTACCGCCAAAATGCAGTAACCTCAGAATCCATCCATTATTTATAGTTGTGCAAAGAGTTTTGTATTAGTTTCTTGAATGATGTTCAGTAATGTATGTGTGTTCTCACTGACCAGACAGATCTTTTTCATGTTTGTTTTATTTTATATTAGACTTTGAAATACTTTGTTTTTTAATAAAGTATTAAGACTTTCTCAATAAAGTTTAAGACTATTATTTGTGGAAGTTGTTTGCTATTATCAGTAGTAGAAGAGAGAGGCTATGAGATATTCAGTAGTAGAAGAGA